>JASVEL010008986.1:2500-164247 GCA_032618575.1 Nicotiana noctiflora | reverse complement strand
CGTGGTGCAGCTAGGGGTGGAGCTCAGGGTAGGGGTGGACCTAGCCGATTCTATGCATTGAGTGACCGCCAGAATGCCGAGGCTTCTCCAGATGTTGTTACGGGTATCCTGTCTGTTCAAACTATTGATTGCTATGCCCTTATTGATCCAGGGTCCTCCTTGTCTTATGTTACTCCATTCATTGCTTCAAGCTTTGGGATAGAACCCGAACAGCTTCATGAGCCGTTCTCTGTGTCGACTCCAATCGGTGATTCTATTACAGCCTCACGAGTCTATAGGAATTGTGTTGTTACGGTGGGTGGTCGTGATACCACATCCGATCTTATTGAGCTTGGGATGGTAGATTTTGATGTAATTATGGGGATGGATTGGCTCTATTCGTGCTTTGCCAAACTTGACTGTCGAACGAGAGTTATGAGGCTCGAGTTCCCTAACGAGCCAGTTATTGAATGGAGAGGAAATGGTGTGGTGCCAAGGGGTAGGTTTATTTCCTACCTAAAGGCTTCGAAGATGATTAAGAAAGGGTGTATCTATCACCTGGTTCGGGTAACGGACACCACCTCAGATGTGCCTACCCTCGAGTCCGTGCCAATTGTGAATGAATTTCCTGAAGTGTTTCCAGATGAGCTTCCAGGCATCCCGCCGGATAGGGAGATTGATTTCGGAATTGATATATTGCCAGATACTCAGCCAATATCCATTCCACCTTACAGAATGGCGCCAGCAGAGTTAAGGGAGTTAAAGGAGCAGCTGAGGGATTTATTAGAGAAAGGGTTCATACGACCGAGTGTGTCGCCATGGGGTGCTCCGGTTCTCTTTGTCAGGAAAGAAGGATGGGTCACTTCGAATGTGTATTGATTATCGGCAGCTCAACAAAGTCACCATCAAGAATAAATATCCTTTGCCTCGAGTGGATGATCCGTTTGACCAATTGCAGGGAGCGAAGTTCTTCTCAAAGATTGATTTACGGTCTGGGTACCATCAGTTAAAAATCAGGGAGCAGGATATTCCTAAGACCGCCTTCAGAACTCGTTATGGTCACTTCGGGTTTTTGGTCATGTCTTTTGGGCTAACCAATGCCCCAGCAGCTTTCATGGACCTTATGAATCGGGTTTTCAAGCCATTCCTAGATTCCTTTGTGATTGTATTCATTGACGATATTCTCATCTACTCTCGGAGCGGGGAAGATCATGCCGTTCACCTCAGAGCAGCATTGCAGACCCTTCTTCAGCATCAATTGTATGCCAAGTTCTCAAAATGTGAGTTTTGGTTGGAGTCCGTAGCTTTTCTAGGGCATGTTATTTCCAGTGAGGGAATTATGGTGGATCCTCAGAAGATTGCGGCGGTGAAAGATTGGCCTAGACCCACGACCCCGACAGAGATTCGCAGCTTTTTGGGTCTGGCAGGGTACTATCGGAGGTTTGTAGAGGGATTCTCAACCCTCGCCTCCCCATTGACTAAATTGACGCGGAAAGCAGTTAAGTTCCAGTGGTCCGAAGCATGTGAGAAAAGTTTCCAAGAATTGAAGTCAAGATTGACCTCGGCACCAGTATTGGCCTTGCCAGAAGGCACAGAGGGATTTGTAGTTTATTGTGATGCCTCCAGAGTCGGTTTGGGGTGTGTATTGATGCAGCATGGAAAGGTTATAGCTTATGCTTCCAGACAACTCAAGAACCATGAGAAGAATTATCCGACGCATGATTTGGAACTTGCAGCTGTTGTGTTTGCCTTGAAAATATGGCGACACTATCTTTATGGGGTTCATGTAGATGTGTTTTCGGACCACAAGAGCCTCCAGTATTTGTTCAAGCAGAAAGAGCTGAATCTGAGACAGCGGCGGTGGTTAGAACTACTCAAGGACTATGATATGGACATATTGTACCATCCAGGGAAGGCAAATGTGGTAGCTGACGCTCTTAGTCGGAAATCCATGGGTAGTTTGGCTCATTTGGGTGTGGATCGGAGACCCCTGGCTCGAGAGGTCTACCAATTAGCCAGCTTGGGGGTTCGTATTTCGGCGTCAGACGAGGGGGATATCTTGGTGCATAATGGAGCAGAATCATCATTGGTCGCGGAAATCAAGGAAAAATAGTTCATGGATCCAGCATTGGTTCGGGTGAAGGAAGCGGTCATGAATGACAAGACCTCAGCATTTGTACTCAGCAGCGAAGATGGTGTGTTGCGGTGTCAAGATAGACTATGTGTTCCGGATGTAGACGAGCTTCGGGAAAGAGTGATGGCAGAGGCTCATACTTCCAGGTATTCTGTGCACCCTGGTTCAACAAAAATGTATCACGATCTCAAGGAGATTTATTGGTGGAACGATATGAAAAGGGATGTGGCAGGCTTTGTAGCTAAATGTCCGAACTGTCAACAAGTGAAGGCCGAGCATCAACGGCCTGGTGGATTAACACAACTTATAGAAATACCAAGGTGGAAATGGGAGATGATCAATATGGATTTCGTGGTGGGGTTACCTCGCACTCGGCGTAAGTTCGATTCAGTATGGGTGATAGTAGATCGACTCACCAAATCAGCTCACTTCCTGCCTGTCAAGTCCACTGATACCGCGGAGCAATATGCAAGATTGTACATCAAGGAGATAGTAAGGCTTCATGGCACTCCACTTTCTATCATCTCAGATCGCGGGGCTCAGTTCACCGCTAACTTTTGGAAGAAGTTTCAGCAAGGTTTGGGAACTCAGGTGAATCTCAGCACAGCTTTCCATCCACAGACCGATGGACAGGCCGAGCGGACCATTCGGACGCTTGAAGATATGTTGCGGGCTTGTGTCTTAGATTTTAAAGGTAATTGGGATGAACACTTGCCACTAATAGAATTTGCTTACAATAACAGCTATCATGCTAGCATTCAGATGGCCCCATTTGAGGCATTGTATGGGAGAAGATGTAGATCGCCAATCGGGTGGTTTGAGGTAGGTGAAGCAGAAATTGCTAGGGCCAGATATGGTGTACGAAGCTATGGAAAAGGTCAAGGTTATTCAGGAGAGAATGAAAACAGCACAGAGTCATCAAAAGTCCTATGCGGACGTTCGTCGAAGGGATTTGGAGTTTCAAGTCGATGATTGGGTGTTCTTGAGGGTATCTCCTATGAAGGGAGTCATGCGATTCGGAAAGAAAGGGAAATTGAGTCCTAGGTATGTCGGGCCATATCGGATCGTTCAAAGGATTGGTCAAGTTGCTTATAGGCTAGAGTTGCCTCCCGAGATGTCATTAGTGCATCCGGTATTCCATGTGTCCATGTTGAAGAAAGTGATTGGAGATCCATCCACCATCATGCCAGTCGAAGCTATAGAGGTTAATGAAGATTTGTCATATGAAGAAGTTCCAGTTGCCATTCTTGATAGGCAAGTCCTTAAGTTGAGAAATAAGGAAGTTGCCTCTGTTAAAGTATTGTGGCGAAGTCAACAAGTTGAGGAGGCCACATGGGAAGCGGAAAAAGAGATGAAAGAAAAGTACCCCCATTTGTTTGATCAAGCCTAGAAGAAATTAGGTGACCCTTCTACTCCTAGTAATTGTCATTTTGTCCAAGTCGTTTCTCTCTTAGTGTTAGTGAAGTCTCCTTCATTTTGTAATGAATTTAATGTGTTGTTGCCCTGGGTCACTTGAACTTTTCTTGATAAATGAAATCCTTATAAATATTTGGGTGTTAAATAAACAACTAATAGTAAGTGTAGATTGGTAATGGTTTGTTAAGTGTACATGGTGTGTTAAAATGGTTAAATAAGGTAAGAATTCATTGAAGTGACTAGTTTATGTGCAATGGTAACAATGTGATAGAATATGTGCATTCGTTGAGGTAAGAAAGTGTATACCAGTTGTGGAAAGTGTTGTAGTTGTATATTGTTGTTTGGTAATGTGTTTCGGGGGCCCTCTGACAGGTGGATATGTCCATAATACAAAGGAAACTCCGGCGAAATTTTTCTAAAATATAAGAGTTAGTCAAAATTTTGATGGTTGCATATCATGTCTTTCAAAACCAACTCATTTATTTCAAAATCCTCATTCGAGGACGAATGATCTTAAGGGGGGAGGATGTAAGGCCCCGTAAAATTTTTGTGCATAAAACCTAGTAGCTGTGGTGTCATGGTCCGAATAATGTGTTAGGAATGCGTAGAATTCTTCGCGGCGAGCTTGCTCGCCGCGGTTCAGACCCTTGGTAGTGATTTAAGTTTCAAAAATGTAGAGAATTAATTTTTCCGAAAAATGTCAAATATGCGGTCAAGAATGCGACCGCAAACCTGACATGCGGACCGCATTCTTGACGCAAAACGTTCCAGAGAGTTGCCCAAAATCGTGTCAAAAGTGCGGTCGATATGCGATCGGGGCAATTCTGCGGTCACTATGCGGACCGCATGTTGATTCTGCGGTCGCATAGTGCACCACATAATTGACCCCGACCCAGATTTTTGTAACATTTTGACCCGATCTCTTCTTTAATATAACACCTTTCTTCTTCATTTTATCATATCATCTCACCAAAATTAGAGAGAGAAGAGAGGGTTTTTAGAGAGAGAAGTTCTTCATCTTCAAAGATTGTTCCAACTACTTAATTCCAAGGATTCTAGGGCAAAGATTCAACATCCCCAATCTTTTCAAGGTAAAAACCCTAACTATTTTCTTTGATTTTCAGTTTTAATTGGGTAAAGAGAGGTTTGCATATAATAGCTTTTAAAAATAGAATTTTTACACTCATGCATGATTATTGAACTTGATTTTTAGTAAAAAGAAGTGAGTAGAAGTAAGAGTCTTCAAGAACAAGGTTGGCAAGAGTAAGATAGCGTGGGTAAGCATAAAGTAGGAAGTTAACGGAAGAAAACTCATCACCAGGTATGTATGGCTAATTTTGATTCTTGTAAAATCGCCCAAATGTGTGCGAATTGTTTTGGCATGTGTCAAATTGAGAAATTTTACGTAATTCTTTGATTTCCTTGTTGAGCATTTGATTGATGTTGAACTACGTGTGGTGTGGTATGAAATATGAATTGAAAGATAAGAAGGTAATCGAGATTGGTAAAGAATTGGGAACAACCATTGTGATGGCATATTTGGCTTATTGTGGAAGGAATTTGAAACACCTTAATTGTGGTAAATTGTTGAACATGATTATGTGGGCATTTTCGATTTTGGAATATTTGTAACTTGGTTTTGATATTGGCTTGAGAAGAAATTGAGAACATGAACCAATGTGTAAGTTGCTTATTTGAACTTGTTGAAATTGTGTGTAGTACCTTATCTGCTTGTTTGAACTTGTTGTGTTTTAAACTGTAAGGCGGGGTCGTGTTGCGCGCCGCAACGTGAGGAAATAAGGTGTGGGTTGGGGTGATAAGGGTGGCCGAGGTAATAAGGGTGGTCGGGGGCAATAAGGATGGAAAGCGATCGAAATCGCTATTGAAAATTGATACAAAAATCAATAATGTGAAATTGTGAAAGGAGACAACAGGAGAGTTTGCAACCTGTGGGGCACTGATTGCCCCTTTGTTTGACTACTTGTGCTTTACGTGATTGATTGGTTAATGTTAAATTGGTTGATTGTAGAAAGTGCTTTGTGTGAGAATTATTTGAAATGAGGAAAATGTGGAAACATGGTTGGCTCTGGCTTAATTAATTGTTGATGTAATTTAATGGCTTGAGTTTACTTGGGACAAAGTTTGTCCATACATACCAGTACAATTCAAGTGTACTGACGTCCCTTTTGCCGGGGGCGCTACATTCGTGTCATGATTGTAGGTGGATCGGTAGCAGGCACTTCAGCTCATCGGCAGTAGTATCCTTCTCCTTCCACTGCCCGTTTTGGTGAGCCCCTTTCTTCCTTGGGGCCTTGTGTGGTTCATGCCACTCGGTTTAGATTTCATTTTGGTTTTGTAAGGTATAGCCGGAGCCTTGTTACCGGCAAGTATTGTATTTCTCTTTTTGTATCCTAGAGGCTCTGGTAGACATGTAAACTGTGGGACTCCAGTCTTATGTATATATATGGTGTTATGTCGGGCGTTGTAAAAATTGAAATCTTGTTAATGAATCACTCGTATCGTTTTATTTGTTTAATGTGAAATCAATTATGATTAGTAATATATTTGGTTAATGAGAAACAGTCAACACAGGGGTAACGCGTGGGAATGAAAGGCACCCAGGTCCGCTTGACTGGGGCAACCCGGTCAGGCGCCGGTCATGTTCCTCGATTTGGGGCGTGACACCATCCTTCATTCTCGAGCTATGGTTCGGCCGAACGGACATGTTTGGAAGAGTTCAATACAAGGACAAAAGAAGTAAAGTTGCCGGAAGGAGTCCAAGGTTGGATTGTGTATCTTCGATCACTAACTGACGGTCAAATCGATTGGACGTATGACTGGTTACCTCTTGACGAGGTGATATACATGCCAACGGAGGGATCGCCATTTTTTATCATGGGTTTGAAGAGTATACAACCTTATGCCCCATACAGGGCCCTGCGACACTTGGGTCAGTGTCAAATTATTCCGAGGGATGGGGATCTCAGTGTGCAAGCTATGGAGATTGGTCCGGACGGGCAATTCCCGGAAGCAAAAATCCGGCAAATCTGGAATGAGTGCCAAAATTTGAAGATTGATACTTGTGTGCCGAATAGAGCAAAGGGGGAGATATCACCTGGATACTCCACATGGTACCGACGAGGGGTTGAACATGAACGTCTTTCAAAGAGACCTCACTTGCAAGATCTGATAGAGCAATCCGGGGAGAATCAAAAATGGGTGGCCAAGGAAAAAGAATACAAGGCCAAAATCAGTCTGTTGGAGGATAACTTGAGAAATCTTCATTTCGAAAGCGGCTTACATGCAGCATCCGATGAAGTGGAGAAGAAACAACTGAAGAAAGAAAATGAGATGTTGAAGGCTCAAATGGCTCAAATGAAAATTGCATCCGAGACCCCAGTTCGCTCAGCCCGGGATGAAAAGTTAATTGAGATTCTCCGGCGCAAAGTAAATGACTATAGCTTCGATTTGGACAAAGCTGAAAAAGAGTTAGTCAGGGCTCGGAAGCAAATGGACAGAGATGCTGAGGAAAGAGCCAAGTTGGTTCGACAACTACAAGACAAGCACGATTTTGAGGTAGCTCAGCTTAGAAAGAAAATAATTTCAGCCACGGTCAAGAGTAACAAGATTATCAAAGATCTTGAAGAAGAGAGAGAGCATTGTTACACGACTATGGCTAGATTAGAATTAGAGCTTCAACAAGTGCAAAAAGACAACCAACATACCTTGGATGCTCGCACTCAACAAATAAGCCGGTTATTGCAAGAAAAGGGGGTCATCAGAGAAAAGATTATTCGCATTGCCCAATACATCACCCGGAAGACTCAACTGTGTGAAGATATGTCTCGAAGGACCTTTGTATCTGCAGTGAAGTTCTTTGTGCAACAAGTCATGGCTGGCCTAGATAGGCTCCAAAGGGGATTAGCATATAGGCCCGCGGCTAGGCCGAACGATGCCTCGCGGGCACTAGGTGCATTAATGTACTCATAGGGCGTGCATCATCTTTTTGTATTTTTTCTTTTAAAACATCACCTTGTAATCAATATTTTGAATTATCAATGGAAAAGCAAGTGTTGTTATCAATTCTTTTGTTTTATGTCATTTCTTTTTAAATCCGCTAGGCAAATAAATAGGAACGTAATTATGACAATGACAAGGAAAAATGAAAAGAAAAAGCAAGAAAAGAAATAAAAAAAAGAGAAAGAAAAAGCAAGAAAAAAGAGAAAAAAAAAGAAAGAAAGGAAAAGAAAGGAAAAGAAAAAAAGAAAAGAGCGGAAAAAAGAAAAATGATTGGTCCAAATGAGCAGCGGCCGTGATGATGCATAACGACTCGAGGAAATGTGTCTATTTTTAAAGTCGTTGCATTTTTATTCATGCGCTAACAACTAACGGGTGTTGATGCTTGTGAGTCCAGATTCTCTAGGCAACTAGCATTCTGGCTACCCACCCATACAACACCAGATACAAAAAGATGACGAAAGCTGTGTCCCAGGAAATTGAGGCAACTATTGTGGATCCTGCTCACGAAGAGGAGATTGTGGATGTGGCAGGAATGAAGGAGGAAATGTACAAGCTGAGGCAGCAGATGGCCGAGATGTACCAAGCCTGGTCTAGAGGTCAACCACTACCAGCTTACCCTGCCAACCCCGCATATGTCCCTCCGGCCAACCCCAACCCTGAACCACCTACAATGAACTCATCCTCCACCTACCCCGATTACCCTCACTATTATGCCTCCACCTCCCAGGTACCACCACCTCCAGTCAAACAAGCACCACCTCACATACCCCAAGTTGCTCCCGTGTATGTGGCACCTCCACCCGCTACTATGCACAAATCCTCCAGTGAACCGATGTTTCATATACATGATCCTCACTACTACCCTCCAGAGCAAACTTTCCGACAACATGAGTCTCATGCTCCGTTGATAGAAACAAGTGAAGAAAGAATTGCTAAGAGTGTCGGGCAGGAAGAGATGGCCAGAAAAGTGAAAAGTCTGGAGAATGCGTTCCGCACTATGCAAGGACTAGGAGGGCAGGTTAGTGTAGCTTACAAAGACCTGTGTCTATTCCCCGAGGTGCAGCTTCCCGTGGGATTCAAGTTGCCAAAATTCGACATGTATAGCGGACACGGGGATCCGGTAGCTCATCTAAGAGGATACTGTAGCAAGATGAGAGGTGCAGGAGGTAAAGATGAGTTATTGATGGCGTACTTCAGCCAGAGTCTGAGTGGTTCAGCTTTAGAGTGGTATACCAGACAAGACCATACAAGGTGGTTCGTCTGGGATGACCTAGCACAAGCCTTTGCAAGTCACTTTCAGTACAACTTGGAGATCATACCTGACAGGTTATCCCTTACAAAAATGGAGAAGAAGCCAGGGGAAAGCTTTAGGGAATTCGGTTTCAGATGGAGGGAGCAGGCCGCGAGAGTAGATCCACCCATGAAGGAGGGGGAGATGGTGGATTGTTTTCTACAGGCTTTGGAGCCTACGTACTACGGTCATTTAGTGTCGGCGATTGGGAAGAGTTTCAATGAAGTCGTGAAAATGGGAAGCTTTGTGGAGGAAGGTTTGAAAACAAATAAAATCATGAGTTTTTCGGCCATCAAGGCCACCAATCAGGCTATACAAACTGGAAACGGGGGAGTAACGGGAAAGAAGAAGAAGGAAGAGGTGGCAACTGTAGAGAGCAGGCCATGGAGTCATAACCCGCATCATCACCCACCAAGACCCTATCACCACCACCCACCAAACCCATCAACCCCATATAATCCACCACCACCATCTTACCCGCCGAATCCATACAACACATCAAGCCCGTATAACCCACCACCACCACCATACCCACCAACAGTCCCACATTACCACCACCCACAAGCCCAAGCCTACCCACCACCACCACCCCATGTATGGAGAGCTCAAGCTCCACACAATGTGTACCACACCCAGAACACATACCCAACCTCTAAACCTTAAAGAAACCAAAATAGGCCCAGGCCTGACTCCGAGTGGAGAAACAAGGCAAGGAAAACATTCACCCTCTCGGGGAATCATATACCAGCCTTTATCATAGGTTGAAAAAGTTGGGGATGCTAAGCCCAGTTGCACCTAAAGTCCCAAACCCATCCCCGAAAAACCTTGATCCTTCTGTTAGGTGTGAATATTGTTCAGGAACAGTGGGCCATGATACCGAAAAATGTTGGCAGTTGAAGAATGCCATTCAGGATCTCATTGATGAATGGAGAATTGAAGTTCAAGCTCCAGAAGCCCCGAACATTACCCAGAATCCGCTGCCAAATCACCACGAGACACACATGATAGAATTGGTGCAAGGTGATAGCAGTCAGAAACCATCTCAATCTGTGATGATGATAAAGTCAAGTGGTAAAGCGGAGAAGGAAGCTGTGGAAGAGAAAGTGATTGCTGAAAAACCAACAGGAAAGCCAGTAGTGGTGGAAGGTTTGAAAGTGGTAGTGCCAGGCGCAAAGACGATTGTGACTGTGAAAGGCACAAGTACAGAGCCAGTAATTATAAGGCCGGTAGTGCAAATGCCGGTGGTGAGTACAAAGACTGTACCTTGGAACTATAACAAGGTAGCAGTGGTTTATAAAGGAAAAGAGGTTTCGGGGGAAATTAATGAAATCCATGGATTCACCCGGTCTGGAAGATGCTTTGCTCCAGAAGAACTGAGAAAAATGAAAGCAGTAAAAGAGAGCCAACTGAAGAAACCAGTGTCAGAAGAGGAAGCGGAGGAATTCCTCAAGAAGATGAAGTCACAAGATTACTCAGTGGTTGAGCAGTTGAGGAAGACCCCTGCCCAGATCTATTTGGTATCTTTGCTAATACACTCAGAAGAACACAGGAAGGCCCTGCTGAAGATCCTAAACGAGGCTCATGTTCCGGAAAAGATTTCAGTTTGCCACTTGGAAAAGATTACCAACAAAATTTTCGAGTCTAATAGGATCACATTCTCTGATAAGGAGTTGCCTGTGGAGGGAACTGAGCACAATAAGGCGCTGTACCTTACGGTAAAGAGTGAAGAGTCAGTAGTGACCAGGGTATTGATAGACAACGGATCAAGCGCTAATATTTGCCCGCTGTCGACTTTGGGGAAACTGAACATCAGTCCGGACAGAATCCGGAAGAACAGTATAAACGTGAGAGAATTTGACGGTGGGGGTAAAAACACATTGGGAGATATTATTTTGGAAGTGACCATCGGTCCTGTTGATTTTACTATGGAATTCCAGGTGCTCGACATTGCTGTGTCATACAACTTGTTGTTAGGCCGAACCTGGATTCACGCGGCCAAAGCAGTACCGTCTTCTTTACACCAGATGGTCAAATTTGAGTGGGAACAGCAGGAGATTGTAGTCCATGGGGAAGAAAATGCTTGTAATGTGGTGACACCGTTTGATGATACTGACGGGGATAGGGGTCCTTGGGTCTACCAAGTGACAGATGCTATTGTGGTAAACAAAATTGCTGAAGGGGAGAAGTTGCCAATCCCTATGATGGCACCAACTGCTGTGATGGTGGCCAAAGAGATGCTTAGAAATGGATTTGCACCAGGGAAGGGACTGGGCAAAGCATTGTAGGGAGTTATACAGCCAGTTCAGCTTCCAGAAAACAAAGGTACATTCGGCTTAGGGTTCAAACCCACCTTTGCCGACATCCAGAGAGCCTCAAAAGCCAAAAAGAACTGGACCTTGCCTAAACCCATACCCAAATTATCCGACACCTTCGTCAGGCCTGGTACAAAATATCGGACATCTGCTGCGACAAAGTGCATTGAGACCCAACCTAATGAAGAAATGCTGAGTTTTGAGAAGATGTTTTGGGAGGTGAATGTGATTGAAGCGGGGGAAGGCACAAGCAAAATGGACGTGCAGTTTGTGGGACCTGGAATCATGTTGAACAATTGGGAAGCTACTCCTTTCCATATCAGGAAGGAGTCTTGGTAGTTAGCTCCAAAATTTCATCATTGCTTTCCCAAAAGTTGTTATTTTTATAGTTTTCCCCATTCCCCTCATGAAAAGAAAATCACCATGTATCCCGAACTTTGTTCGTTCTTTTTTATCAATGAAATGCAGTTTTCCTTTTCTTCACTTTTGCCTTATTTTTGTTTATTTTCCTTTTGTACAGGTTTTGCATGTGTTGATTCCAATGCCATGTCATGCGTGAAGGATTCTAGACCCGTTTCTGACAATCATGTTACTATACAAGAAATCGAGGAAGATAGTGAAATAGAATGTGAGGATGAGGAAGCCCTGGAGGAAATAAGCAAGGACATGAAACAATATGAGGAAAAACCCAAACCGAATCTGAGTGATACGGAGTCTGTAAATTTGGGGAGCGAAGATGATGTCCGAGAAACAAAGATTAGTGTACATTTGGAGGCACCCCTTCAGGGATGAATTGATAAGGTTGTTACATTAATTTAAGGACATCTTTGCCTGGTCCTATGATGACATACCCGGGCTTAGCACTGATTTGGTGGTACACAAGTTGCCTATCTATTCTGAATGCCGGCCGGTAAAGCAGAAGTTAAGGAAATTCAAAACGGACATTAGTGTGAAGATAAAAGAAGAGGTGAATAAGCAGTTTGAGGCAAAGGTCATAAGAGTTACCGAGTACCCCACCTGGTTGGCAAATGTTGTGCCGGTCCCGAAGAAAGATGGCAAAACCAGAGTGTGTGTAGACTACAGAGACCTCAACAAAGCCAGTCCGAAGGATGACTTCCCATTGCCAAACATCCACATATTGATCGACAACTGCGCCAAGCATGAAATCGGTTCGTTTGTGGACTGTTATGCAGGTTATCACCAGATCCTTATGGACGAAGAAGATGCTGAGAAAACTGCCTTCATTACACCTTGGGGAATGTATTGTTACAGAGTAATGCCATTTGGATTGAAGAATGCCGGGGCAACTTACA
Organism: Nicotiana noctiflora; assembly: GCA_032618575.1. Taxonomy (NCBI): domain Eukaryota; kingdom Viridiplantae; phylum Streptophyta; class Magnoliopsida; order Solanales; family Solanaceae; genus Nicotiana; species Nicotiana noctiflora. Next base: position 151,782 of record JASVEL010008986.1, on the reverse strand, counting down.
TGAGGGCGATGACCACAATGTTCCACGATATGATACATTGAGAAATTGAAGTGTATGTGGACGATGTCATCATAAAGTCCAGGAAACAACCTGATCATGTGAGAGATTTGAGAAAGTTTTTCCAAAGACTCCGGAGGTACAATTTAAAGCTCAATCCTGCGAAGTGCGCCTTTGGAGTACCTTCAGGGAAATTACTGGGGTTTATAGTAAGTCGGCGAGGTATTGAACTGGATCCATCAAAGATCAAGGCTATTCAAAGTCTACCTCCACCGAAGATTAAGAAGGAGGTCATGAGTTTGCTAGGAAGGTTGAATTACATTAGTTGGTTCATTGCTCAACTAACATCAACGTGTGAGCCGATCTTTAAGCTGTTGAAAAAAGATGCAGTAGTGAAATGGACCGACGAGTGTCAGGAAGCCTTTGACAAGATCAAGGAATATTTGGCCAATCCTCCAGTGTTAGTTCCTCCAGAACCAGGGCGACCTCTGATTTTGTATCTGACAGTACTGGATAAATCCTTCGGTTGTGTATTGGGTCAACATGACGAGACAGGCAAGAAAGAACAAGCCATATATTACCTCAGCAAGAAGTTTACATCCTATGAGGTGAAATACACTCAACTTGAAAGGACTTGTTGTGCGTTGATTTGGGTAGCTCAGAAGTTAAAACATTATTTGTCAGCATATACCACATACTTGATATCACGACTGGATCCTCTGAAGTACATATTTCAAAAGCCTATGCCTACAGGGAGACTTGCTAAATGGCAGATTCTGCTTACAGAATTTGACATTATCTATGTGACTCGTACGGCAATGAAGGCACAAGCTATTGCAGACCACTTAGCTGAGAATCCGATGGATGATGAGTATGAACCATTGAAGACGTACTTTCCGGATGAGGAGGCAATGATTATTGAGGAAATGGAGCAAGATGAGAGACCAGGATGGAAAATGTACTTCGATGGGGCCGTCAACAGCAAGGGCGTTGGTATCGGAGCGGTACTCATTTCAAGTACGGGTCAACACTATCCCGTCACAGCTCAGCTCCGATTTTTCTGTACCAACAACATGGCCGAATATGAGGCGTGCATCTTGGGATTAAGGATGGCGATTGACATGGGTATTCAAGAGATTTTGGTCATGGGTGACTCGGATCTCTTGGTACACCAAATCCAAGGGGAATGGGAGACACGAGATTTGAAATTGATACCTTATCGGTATTGTTTGCACGAGTTGTCTTAAAGGTTCCAGTCTATAGAATTCAAGCACATCCCAAGAATGCACAATGAGATCGCAGATGCTTTGGCCACATTGTCCTCTATGTTGCATCATCCTGACAAGACATATATAGATCCGCTCCAGATCCAAGTACGTGATCAAAATGCTTATTGCTTCGCCGTGGAAGAAGAATCAGATGGAGAGCCGTGGTATCATGATATTAGGGAATACCTGAAAGCTGGAAAATACCCGGAGCAAGCCGCTGAAGACCAGAAGAGAGCCATCAGGCGTCTAGCCAATGGATTTTTCCTCAATGGAGGAGTGGTATACAAAAGAACATCAGATCTGGGCTTATTGCGTTGTGTGGATGCACAACAAGCAGATGAAATCATGATCGAAGTACATGCCGGAGTATGTGGACCCCACATGAGCGGATATGTTTTAGCAAAGAAGATTTTGAGAGCTGGGTATTACTGGCTCACTATGGAGCGTGACTGTATCAGGTACGTAAAGAAATGCCACCAATGCCAGGTACATGGGGATCTGATCCACTCCCCGCCTTATGAGTTGCATACAATGTTAGCACCTTGGCCCTCTGTTGCTTGGGGCATGGATGTTATCGGCCCAATAGATCCAGCCGCTTTTAATGGGCATAGGTTCATTCTGGTTGCAATTGATTATTTCACCAAGTGGGTCGAAGTTAAGACATTCAAGGCAGTGACGAAGAAAGCGGTGGTGGATTTTGTGCATGAAAATATTATATGCCGATTTGGAATTCCCAAGGTGATTATTACAGATAATGGAGCTAATCTAAACAGTCATCTCATGGCGGAAGTTTGTGAAAGATTTAAAATCACGCACCGCAATTCCACACCTTATAGGCCAAAGGCGAATGGTGCAGTAGAAGCGACGAATAAGAACATCAAGAAGATTCTCCGAAAAATGGTGGAGGGATCCAGGCAATGGCATTAAAAGTTACCCTTTGCTCTCATGGGTTACCTCACGACGGTGCGTACTTCTATTGGAACCACACCTTATACACTGGTGTATGGAACAAAGGCTGTTATACCCGCAGAAATAGAAATATCGTCATTACGGATCATAGCCGAAGCTGAGATAGATGACGATGAATGGGTAAAAGCCCGTTTGGAACAGTTGAGCTTGATTGATGAGAAGAGGTTGGCCGCAGTTTGCCATGGGTAGTTGTATCAACGAAGAATGGCCAGAGCGTATAATAAGAAGGTACGACCTCAAAAGTTTGAAGTCGGACAGCTTGTTTTGAGGCGTATCTTACCGCATTGGGCCGAAGCGAAGGGCAAGTTTGCGCCAAATTGGCAGGGACCGTTTTTGGTATCACGGGTGTTGTCCAATGGAGCATTGTATTTAACGGATGTTGAAGGAAAGTGCGTAGAGACTGCTATCAATTCAGATGCAGTCAAAAGATACTATGTATGATTCCTTTTCAATTATGTGTTTTGTATTTTGTTGTGATTTTGGAATTGAAAGGACGAAGGCGTTTTATTCTCTATCCAAACACTTTATCCATTGATAACCCCTTTCGAGCCTTAATGAATATATTCTTTCATATCCCTCTCTCGGAGTCTCTTTAGCGCAATAAGATCGAAATTGCCAATTGATGAAAAAAAAATGAAAAAGAAAAATGAAAAAATGAAAATGAAAAAAAAATGAATGAAAGAAAAAGACAAAAAGACAAAAATCGGGAAAAAGTCAAAAAAGAAATCCATCTAACTAATGAAGTTGGATGAACTACGTCTGACTTGATCCCGAAAGGGTACGTAGGCAGCCTCTCTGAGGTTCAGTCACAATAAGGAAAAAATCCAAAAAATTCCCCACATATTGAAGCTGGGGCAGAAGTTATGTTTAATAATTCCGAGAGTTGTAAATATTTTTGAACCCTCGTGAGATTTTGAGCCTTTATATCTTTCTTTCTTAACACATCCAAAAGCCACATTACAGTCCAAAGAAAGACCTTCTGATCAATTTTGAAATGATAACGAATGCAATGAAGGAGGAGCGAAACATCGGATAATACCCGTGGTACAGAAAACAAAACACAAAAGGGAAAAATGAAAAATGAAAAAATGAGAGAGTCTCATCGGTGAAAACCTTAACCGGCACTGTGAGACGATTGTGAGTTTGAGAGAAATAAAATGAGAGAGTCTTGTCAGTGAAAACCTTAACAGGCACTGCGAGGCGATTATGAGGATGAGAGAATAAATGAGAGAGTTCTATTGGTGAAAACCTTTCGAGGCACCGTAGAGCGTTTGTGAGGATTACCAAAAAGGAGAAAACCAACAAAAAATAGTATCAGTTTGGGTTGAAAACAATTCAGAGACAGAATAATGATTGGAACGAACTGGGTCAGAGTTTAAATACATGGCATGGTTAGCGGAATCAGCCAGCAAATACCCAGATAAGTTCTATCATCTCTCCAAAATACCCTTACCTTTCTTTCATTTTTCTGCATTTCATTGTTTACCCTTTTGAGAGCTAGCTACCAGCTCCTGATAACGAAAGTTGAAACAACACTGGGTCAGAAAGAAAGAAGATTTGGGAAGGAAATAAAGAAGTTTGGCAAACACGGCCAAAGGGAAAGAAAACAAAACAAAAATGGAAAATGAGAAAATACAAAAGAGTTTGCAAGGGACAAGCAGTTGGAAGTCATGCAGCATGAGAAAAGCAAAAACAAAGGAAGCAATAAGAAGCGGGGACGGCAGATGCCAGTTGCCAGCAGTTTATATCTAATAAATTTTGTTTCATGCAGGAACAAATTGTCACTAATCACTTTAAAGTGAATGTGACCAATGTGGAAAATTGAAAATACCAAAAAGAGAAGTTCGCCAATAAGTGAAGAAATTCACGGGCTAGAGATAATTGGTAAAAAGAAAATACCAAAAAGACGAAGGTAACATCTTTCAAAATCCACCCCTCTAGTCCTCAGGCTGCGAGAATGCATTTGCATTTGCACGTTTCATTTCTGTTAGGTGCCCACCTTCTAATACGGGAATATTTTCTGCATCGCATTGCACGTTTAAATTCTGTTAGGTGCCCACCTTCTAATACGGGAATATTTTCTGCATCGCATTGCACGTTTAAATTCTGTTAGGTGCCCACCTTCTAATACGGGAATATTTTCTGCATCGCATTGCACGTTTAAATTCTATTAGGTGCCCACCTTCTAATACGGGAATATTTTCTGCATCGCATTGCACGTTTAAATTCTGTTAGGCGCCCACCTTCAAATACGGGAATACTTTTCTGCATCGCATTGCACGTTTAAATTCCGTTAGGTGCCCACCTTCTAATACGGGAATATTTTCTGCATCGCATTGCACGTTTAAATTCTGTTAGGTGCCCACCTTCAAATACGGGAATACTTTTCTGCATCGCATTGCACGTTTAAATTCTGTTAGGTGCCCACCTTCTAATACGGGAATATTTTCTGCATCGCATTGCACGTTTAAATTCTGTTAGGTGCCCACCTTCTAATACGGGAATATTTTCTGCATCGCATTGCACGTTTAATTTCTGTTAGGTGCCCACCTTCAAATACGGGAATATTTTTCTGCATCGCATTGCACGTTTAAATTCTGTTAGGTGCCCACCTTCTAATACGGGAATATTTTTCTGCATCGCATTACACGTTTAAATTCTGTTAGGTGCCCACCTTCAAATACGGGAATATTTTCTGCATCGCATTGCACGTTTAAATTCTGTTAGGTGCCCACCTTCAAATACGGGAATATTTTTCTGCATCGCATTGCACGTTTAAATTCTGTTAGGTGCCCACCTTCAAATACGAGAATACTTTTCTGCATCGCATTGCACGTTTAAATTCTGTTAGGTGCCCACCTTCAAATACAGGGAATACTTTTCTGCATCGCATTGCATGTTTAAATTCTGTTAGGTGCCCACCTTCAAATACGGGAATATTTTTTGCATCGCATTGCACATTTAAATTCTGTTAGGTGCCCACCTTCTAATACGGGAATATTTTCTGCATCGCATTGGACGTTTAAATTTTGTTAGGTGCCCACCTTCTAATACGGGAATACTTTTCTGCATCACATTGCACGTTTAAATTCTGTTAGGTGCCCACCTTCAAATACGGGAATATTTTCTGCATCGCATTGCATGTTTAAATTCTGTTAGGTGCCCACCTTCTAATACGGGAATATTTTCTACATCGCATTGCACGTTTAAATTCTGTTAGGTGCCCACCTTCAAATACGGAAATACTTTTCTGCATCGCATTGCACGTTTAAATTCTGTTAGGTGCCCACCTTCAAATACGGGAATACATTTCTGCACATCATGGTTTACATAGCTAAAAGCCCACACTGGGGCAGAAAAAGAAAAAAAGTAGTTTGTTGTTTTGTTTTGAGCAGGTTCAGCTCGAGATCAAGAAGTACCATTGAAAATCAAAAAAGGGAAAAACAAGAAAATCAACAAAAAAGAGAGTCAACATCAAAGAAAATCAACAAAAAAGAGAATCAACATCAAAGAAAATCAACAAAAAAGAGATTCTGCATCACCGGAAAGGGAAGAAGAGCAAAGCTAGATTAGGAGCAATTGTAATTGTAGGATCATAGCTTAGAATAACTTCTTCATTTTACATTCCCCCCGGTGTAATAAGGAGTAAGTCAGCAGGTCTCAACAGTGTCGATGCAACAGTGAGTCTGGTAGTTTTTAAAAAACTGCCAGACCTTCCCGAACTACACTGACCTGATTCCTGTTTAGCCCAGGATATGTAGGCAACCTCTAAAGCAGGGTGCGGTCAAAAGGTTTTCAAGAATGCTTTCACGGAATGTGCCGATGTGCAAAAATCTCTCATTACTGCTCACTTATCTTTGCACTGAAACTCCTCGTGTTCCCGAGCAAAGAGGAGCAGCTGTGAGCACGTGATTTTTGCACCGGACAAATAATTTCAAAATTAAAATAAATATGTTTTTGAGTGCAATTACTTGCTTTGTCTGAAATTAGCTATACTTTGTGTATTTGCATAAGTAGAAATTAGAAGAAAATCAAAAAATAGGCTAGGTAATTAATTTGTTAGTTTAATTAGTTAGATTTTAAGTAAAAATAGCAAAAAATAGTTAAGTAGTGGAAATTAGGAAAAAAAACGTAGAAAATTACAAAAAATACTAAATAATTAGAGTAAGTAGGAAATTAGGTTTTATAATTTTCCATAAAAGAAAAAGAAAAAAAATATATAAAAGAAAATACATAAAAACTGATTAATATCAGAAATAAAAAAAATAGTTTGTGAATAATCGCTTTGGGCCAGAGGTATATGAATTGGATGGCCCAGTTTGCATTGGCCCAAGGGTCAGGCCTGATCCGTATAGAGAGTTGCAATCCCAGCCGTCCGTTGTGCTTGATCCGACGGTTGAGATAAATAGCGGAATTATTGGGGTTAATTAATCTGTGGGATCAAATCTGGGCCGTCCGTTTAAGTTGATCCAACGATTGAAGCCTTTGGGTCTCGTTTGTAACGAAACTACGTCGTTTTAGTAACGCTTATTCTGAGCCGTTGATCTCCATTCAGTGAACGGTCCAGATTACCTCGTATGACCAGCCTATAAAAGGCTTTGGTCTGAACGAGGGTCGCTATTTCGTTAACCCTAGAGACAGCCGCCTTTAGAACCCTCCCTTGTCTCCATCTTCATCCCCCATTCTTCTTCTTCACAACCTTAGCCGGCCATGGCGGCCACCACTCTCCACGGTGGTCGCCGGCTCCCTTTTACCTCTCCCCTCTTCTTCTCTCCTTCTTCTTCACCACAAGGACTTAAAACTCCAGAGAAAACCCAGAAACCTACCCTTCTCCAGAAATCCCGGTCACCGGAACTCCGCCGGTGACTACTAAAGAATGAACCACCGTCTCAAACCAACGCCGATCGGACCGCCTTGGTCTGTTCTACACCCCTATACCATTCACCTCCCTCAAATGTTCCCGTAACTCTTCGAATATCCAAAAAGGTGTCGCCGGAACCCTAACTCCGGCGACCCAAAACTCAAACCTTTCAAAAACCTAACCTTTTACCCTCCCCAAACACCCCTCTGCAAATCAAAACCCCAAAAGGCTTCGTCTTTAAGCCTTAAAAGAAGAATCAGAAAAGAAAATGAAAAAAAAAAGAAAAAGAGGAATAAAGAAAAAGAAACAAGGAAAGGAGAATAAAAGAGTCTGAAAGAACTCAAAAGAAGAGGGGAATAGGAAGCTCGGGGGACAGGCCCCGCTAAGCTAAGTCCCCCCCTCTGTTCTGATTATTTCCTTTGCTCTTTAACTGTTTAATTTTGTTTTTGCATGCTTCTTATTCTTCTCTGATTTTTTGTTTCCGTTTAACATCTTGTCCATGATTTGGTTCTATTTGGTCATGTTCTCATGTTCCTGTGGTTTATCTTTTCTATGTTCGCATGTTTCTCTATGTTTTTTGCCGATTTTTCTTTCCACATGCTAGTCATAGTTTTATCTTAGTTTTCTTATTTCATTTTTTCTGTTTCACATCTTTTGATATCTAGATCCTTGCTTCACATGCTAGCCTAAGACCTCTCTGCTTATCTTCTCATGCTATGTGTCCTTATTTATTCCTCTGTGACCACGCTTGTCTCTTAACTTGTTCATTTTTATATATCTTCCCGTATTTTTTTGGGGCTGTTAGTGATATAGTTCTGTTTTGGTTATGTTTTGACCTCATGGCTTTTGCCTTAAATTCAGAAATTTCATCTTGTCAATTTAACTGCTGAGTTCTGATTCATGGCAAAAGCATGACCATTGATCTTTGTCCTAAGTTTAAAATCAAGCTTAAGTTATTGTGACCACTCTTGTTGCCTTTGGCTTTAATAATTTATGATAGAACTGGGCTTCTTTCTAGCTTTCATGGTCTAGTTTTTCTCCTGTTATCATGCATGTTTAGTTCTTGTGCTGGTTTAACTGTTTAATTTTCAATTGGGATTTGTTCTATTAAGATATTCATGTTCTTGGTGTTTCCTCTTCTCTACATTAGCTTGGTTCTAAGGTTAACAATTTGATTCTCATGTCTGATCAAGCCATGTTTAAGTTTTAACTGTTTGTGAGAGTTGAGTTTTCATACATGTCTGTGCCCATGAATCCTGAGTATGTTTGAGTCTTTCGGTGAGTCATTCAACATAAGTTGTTTCTAATTAGTCCTGTTCAATGCTAACTGACATCTTTGCTATATGAACCTGAATTATGTGAGTTAATTAGTTGAGATTCAACATTATCAAATCCCTTTTCTGAATTTTAATTAGTTGATAAACACTGTTAGGTTTCATATGGTTATGGGTGCAATTATATGTTGAAATGGCTAAGACTGCAATAGTTCCATGTTAGTTGAACATTGTTAAAGGCCTATCATACTTTAGGTGAATTGGGTATAGCTGTTAGTGCTAGGTCTCACTAAATGACTAGTTTTTAAATAGGTATTAATTGAAAATGAACAAAATAGGTTATAAGCTGAATAATTGGCCTAAGAATGGTCAACCTTGCAAAGGGTTGACCTATTCTATAAGGCCCTAACACACAGCCCACTGTAAAAGTGGCTGGTTGTGCAAAATGGCTATGTCTGCAAATGCAGACTAGCCCAGGCTTTCTTCAGAGCCCTGAACAGCAAAGTGGCCAAACCTGTAAAGGTTTTGGGCCCAGCTGTTCAGTAATTGGCTTTAATAGCCAAGCTAAGTCTCAACTTGAGACTGGCTAATTTTTAAATAGTTTAATATCAATAATAAAGCAGGCTAGTCCTGCAATTAGCTTTAAATTGGAATAAATTGGTCTTAATTGACTGGAATTAGTTCAAATAGGCTAAAATTGAAATAGTTCTTTAAAGTAGAAGTGGCCAGCCCTTAAATGCCAATGCAAGGGCTGGCTATTAGTTAAATAGGTTCAAAAGAAGCTGAAAATCTGACCTAGGTAGGCTAGTAAATCAGCAGTGCCCTTAGGGGCACAATTGGAAGTTAAATAGGTAAAATAGTAAATAGTTTGGAACCTAAGAGTGTAAGGGAGTCCTTTGTACCCCTGATTTCTGCAATTTTGCAGAGATTTAAGGGTATAATGGTCTCCCTAAAAAGGGAAATCTGTAAAAATCTCAAACCCTTAGGGCTATACTAGTAAAAACCCCATAAAAGGAATCTTTAGAACCTTCCAGCACATGTTGGAAGGATTTCTGTTAACAGAAATTGGGTCTTAAGTGTATATTTCATATTTTTAGGAGGGGGAGAAGTGGGATTAATCCCATACTTTCTCCCCAAGTCATCAGCCCTTAGCTTCAACTATATATACCTCTAAAAAGGGCTGAAAAGGGGTTCCAATTCTTAGCAATCCGAAATTCAATTTTAGGCTGGCTGTTAAGAAGAAAGTTCAAAGAAAAACATAGCAATTTAGTAATAATTTTTCTGGAAATTTCAAGTGTGGAGAGCTTGTGGATTTAATCTGATTCTTTGGGTTTTCTGCTCGATTATCTGCTTGGTTTTTCTCTTGTGTTGCTGTTGCTGTGGTTTTCCTTACTCATTGACATCCATCACTGTTGCATTGCTGGGTCTCTGTTGTGCTTATTGCTTACCCCCTAGAACTCATTGGTTTTCTTCTTGCTGATTCAGGTATTCTCTTGTCCGAAACCAAGCTGTATTGATGATCCTGATAAATAGCATGAAGATTCAACTCAATTCTTTGATATTATGAATATGTAGTTCAATTTTTGTATCACTGCTTTAGTAGTTTAGATTTGTAGCTTTAGCGGTAGATTAGAATACAGTAGTATGAAAACAGAAACAAAAACAATGTAATAGCATAGTACAATAGTAGTAGCATAGTAGTAGTATAGCTATAGTTGTAAATCACAGTTCAACCAACTCACGTAAGTAATACGACTTAGAGGTCGATAGCTGAATTAGAGTAAGTTAAAAAGAGAAGTGAGTGGAAAATGAAGTAATTAGGACTGGATTTGGGATATCTAATAAGTTTAAGATCAGTAGATGGCTGGGCAACCTGTGGATGGCTCGTTTTAGATTCATATAGTTTAAATATCATGGTTAATCGGGATAAACAGTTCATCATGCTTTCATATATAATCAAATAGCTTCTTCATCTTTTAATAACCAGAGTAACATCTGTGAAGTCGTTCGAGAAAAAGAATAGTCAATAGAAGTAGTGAATCATTTGCCACTGGGTAATGTAATAATAAATAAAGGCAATTAGCAGAAATCCAGTAATAAAATCTTGTTCTAATTTCATTAGTCACTTAGTGTAGTAATCTGGTAATCATAGCAAGTAATTAGACTATAGATCATACCTCACATAGCTAAACTGTTTATTATTGAATTCCTAGTTTAAAAACTTCATTGTTAATGTATGTTAGTAAAAGTAGGCGGTTAGTTTAGTTCTCTCACTAAATAGTTGTAATGGAGAATTAATATTGATCTCTTTGTACAGTGATTTGTCTCTTCTAATGAATAAAAAGTTAATTTGATTGCATTCCTTAATTCCGTATGATTGCATTATTTCCAGTTCTTCGTATTTACTTTCATAGTTATTTACTGCCAATTGATTTGGGCCTAATACGCAATATGAGCCTGAACCATAATATGGAGCTGGTTAAGCCGTCGAGCAGAAGTTCAAAAAATAGCCTGAATCTCGAAGGCCTAGGCATTTCGAATGTACGTTTAATAAAAGGAAGACCAGGCCCCAACAACAATAGAAATCAAATGGGCCTGGATTACTATAGTGTTAGCAATACGAATAAGGGAAAAACATGTATAGAAAAATGTAGTTAACATTAGGATTGGACTTTTAACAAATGATTGGGATGAGCCTCGCACGATATTAAACAACGGGGCCCCCTTTTAGTAATGGTTTAACATAATTAGATTCGAGAAGACTACTAGTTAATTCCATAGTCTTACCCAAAATAATTAAAAGCCGATAGACACTACTTTAGGGCACGATTTTAATATACTTTCCTATGAACGAGTGTGCACTTGGTGCGACTCAAATTCAAATCTCGGCAAAGCCAAAATATACCGAAAGTCATAGGCGTACTTGTTGCGGTATGACTCGAGGCGTGTTTTCGCGATGTCGCAAATTCTTAAAAAATAATATTTATGTAAAAAAGCACATTATGTTGTTAAAACCTATAATTAAGTCAAGCAAGATTCGGGAATGACAGTGGAGCGACCGTGCTAAAACCGCGGAATCCGGGAATGCCTAACACCTTCTCCTGGGTTAACAGAGTTCCTTATCTGGATCTCTGCTTCGCAGACATTTTTAAGAGTCAAAATTCCTCGGATTCGGGATTAACCGGTGACTTGGGACACCATTGTCATTCCCAAGTGGCGACTCTGATTAATCTCTAATAAAATCCCGAACCGATTGTCCTTTAATTGGAAAAACTCCTTCCCTTACGTTATTTTATCCGTTTCGGATATTTGAGCATCGGGGTATACCCTACGAGCGTATTTATATGCTTATGAAATTGGGGTAGTAAAAAGGGAGGTGTGACATGGAGAATCAGTGAAGAAGAAACCTAAATCTATCATGTAAAAGTGACATAAAGAGAAGCAGAATCAGATTAGCATACTTATTCAGCAGAGTGAAAGCATATAAGAGGTGATATAAACCAATCATTAAAGAAAAACCCTAGTTTTAAACATGAAATGAAGAAGAACAGGGATACCTAGAGAAATAAACAAAGATATAACAAAATAACCCTAATATAGAAGATGAAGGGGAATGGGGAATCAAACGGCTAAACCTAGCACTAAAACTAAACATACAAGGAGACAGAAGAGAAGAACATTCAAGCTATTGCAAGCTAGCAAACGTCAACCTAATACAAACATAAGAAAGAATGAAAGTCAAACAACTTAACTAGAACTAAAGTTAAACATGCAAAGAAGATATCGAAGACCAACAAGATGAAGAACCCTAATACTAACAGAAGATGAGGAAGAAGAAGGATATCAAGGTCAAATCTTCAAAACAGAGAAACAAACAAGATCCAAAAAATGAGATAACCCTAATATAAGAGATGAAGGAAAATGGCTAAAAAACTAAACATGCAAAGAATCATATAAGAAGAACAGCCATGCTATTAAAAGCTAACAGATCAGGAACCAAAATATACACAAAAGATGAGGAAGAAAAGTGAGATCAAGACAGATCTTTTAAGCCAGAGAAATAAACAAAGATAAAAAACAGAGGAAAAACATGAAAATAAACATACGAAAAAAAAAGCAGTAAAACACAGAGGGGTAAGGGAGCTTAGCTCGTAGGGCCGGTCCCCCGAGCTTCCCTTCTTCACTCTTTTTCACTCTCTCTCAGACTTCTTTTTTTTTCTTTTTCTTTATTTATTTTTTCTGGATTTCTTTGTTAGACTTCAAGGTGAAGTCTTTTTGAGATTTGGTTTGGAGGGGGGTATTCAGAGTGGGGTAAAGGTTAGATCTTGGCAAAGGGGTTTAGTTTGAGTCGCCGGAGTTAGGGTTCCGGCGACTTCTTTTTGGATATTCGAGAAGATCAAGGCAGATTCGAGGGAAACTAAGGTCGTGGGGGGATAGATCGGGTTGAGATGGTTCCATGGTGTTGATTTGGGGTGGTTTCTCATAGGTTGTGGTCACCGGAGGTAGATTCCGATGACCGGAAATCCAAGAACAGGGTTTTTTTTAGGGTTTTTCCCGGGGTTCTGGGTGAGGTCTGAGGTGAAAAAGATGAGAAGAGAAGAGGAGAGAGGTAAAGGGGGTGGCCGGAGACCACCGTGGGAGGTGGTGGCCTCCATGGCCGGTGAAGTTGCAGAGTGAGGAGAAGAAGAAGAAGGTGGGAGAGAAGGGGCGGCTAAGGTTTAGGATATTTGCAAATGACTGGTCTTCAACAGACCAAAGTCTTTTATAGATGTGGCCAACTAGGAGATCTGGGCCGTTGATTTGCCGATGATCAACAACTGTCATTAGCGTTACATAAACGACGTCGTCTTATTGCAAATGAGACCCAAGCTTTCAATCGTTAGATTGACTTAAGTGGACGGCTGAGATTTGATCTTGCATTTCAGTTAATTAATTAATTCCGTCAATTATCTCAACCGTTGGAGTCAAGCAAATGGATGGCTGAGATCACCTGTCACTTAGTGAACTAGACCGGTAACCTTTGGGCTAGGGTATTGGGCCACTGATTTCAAATTCTTTTGGTCCAATGTAATTATACCTATATATATTTTTTGTATTTTTCTGGTATTTTAATTATTTTTTATTTATTTTCTTGTTGTATTTTATTTCCTATTTTTTTATTCTTTTCCAATTACTCAAATTCTTTTAATTTCCTATTTTTCCAATTTTTCTGATATTTTTTGCTATTTTCTGCTATATTCCCCTAATTTCCGCTAATTAAAGCTATTTTGTTAATTTTCTTTTTAACTACTTAATCTAAAATACATGTATTTCTCCTATTTAATATTGTTTTTTAATTTTCTAATTTCTAATTATTCAAACACATGAAATGTATCTAATTTCAAACAAGACATGCAATTACACTCAAAAATATTATTTTATTTTAATTTTGGAATTTACTCACCTAGTGCAAAAATCATGTGCTCACAGCTGCCCTTCTTTGCTCAGGAACACGAAGAGTTTCAGTGCAAAGACAAGTGAGTAGTAATAAAAGATTTTTGCACATTGGCATATTCCGTGAAAGCATTTTTGAAAACCTTTTGACCGCACCCTGCTTCAGAGGTTGCCTACATATCTTGGGCTAAACAGGAATCAGATCAGTGTAGTTCGGGAAGGTCTGGCAGTTAAAAAACTACGAGACTTACTGTTGCATTGACACTGTTGAGGCTTGCTGACTTACTCCTTATTACACCGGGGGATAAAATGTAAAATGAAGAAGCTATTCTAAGCTATGATTCTATGAATTACAATTGTTCATGTCTAGCTTCTTGTCTCTTTACTCTTTCTTGTTTTTTTTCCTCGACTTTCTATGATGGTGACTCTCTTTTTTGTTAATTTTCTTTTTCTTGCTTCCTTTTTTTTTTTGATTTTCGATGATACTTCTTGCCTTCAAACTGATACATGCTCAAAACAAAACAAAACAACAAACTTTTCCTTCTGCCTCAGTATGGGCTTTTCATGTTACGGTGTTACTCATGTTAGCTAACACAAACCAAAGTTGCAGAAATTAAAATTGCAGAAATGTATTTCCTTGTTATTCAGGTGGGCGGTTGATGCATGTAATCTAAAATTGCAGAAATATATTCCTTTGTTATCCAGGTGGGTGCCTGATGCATGAAATTAAAAATTACAGAAATGTATTCCCTTGTTAACCAGGTGGGCTCCTGATGCATGAAATTAAAAATTGCAGAAAAGTATTCCCTTGTTATCCAGGTGGGCGCCTGATGCATGAAATAAAAAAAATTGCAGAAAAGTATTCCCTTATTATCCAGGTGGGCCCCTGATGCATGAAATCTAAAATTGCAGAAATGTATTCCCTTGTTATCTGGGCGCCTGATGCATGAAATTAAAAATTGTAGAAATGTATTCCCTTGTTATCAGGTGGGCGCCTGATGCATGAGATTAAAAAATGCAGAAATGTATTCCCTTGTTATCCAGGTGGGCGCCTGATGCATGAAATTAAAAATTGCAGAAATGTATTCCCTTGTTATCCAGGTGGGCACCTGATGCATGAAATTAAAAATTGCAGAAAAGTATTCCCTTGTTATCTAGGTGGGCGCCTGATGCATGAAATTAAAAATTACAGAAAAGCATTCCCTCAATTTGATAACTGGGGTATGAATTTTAAAGATGATACCTTCCTCTTGTTTTTGGTATTTTCTTTGACTGAATGACTTTCACCCATGAATTCCTTCACTTATTGCCGAACCTTCTTTTTGGTGTTTTCCATCTTTCCACATTGGTCACATTCACTTTAAAGTGATTAGTGACGAATTGTTCCTGTCTAAATCACAAAACAAAACTTATTAGATATAAGCTATTGGCAACTGGCATCTGCCGTCCCTACCTCTTATTGCTTTCCTCTTTTTGCTTTTTCTTCCACTATGTGGTCTTTCAGTTGACTATCTTCTGCAAGCTCTTTTTGTATTTTCTTGTTTTTTCACTTTTTGTTTTCTTTTATTTAGGCTCTGTTTGCCAAACTCCTTTATTTCTTTCCTACCTCTTTTTTCTTTTCTTTTCTGATCTAGTGTTATTTCAGCTCTTATCATCGGATCTGGTAGTTAGCTTTTTAAAAGACAAACCATGAAATGCAGAAAAATGAAAAAGGGTAAGGGTGTTTCGGAGAAGTGGTAGAACTTATCTGGGTATGTTGGCTGATTCCGTTGACCATGCCATGTATTTAAACTCCGACCCAGTTCGTTCAACCCCATTATTCTGACTCCAAACTGTTCTCGACCCAAACCGATACTATTTTTGTTGCCTTTTCCTCTTTTATCTTTTTCTCCCATAATAATCCTTACGATCGCCTTATGGTGCCTTGGAAGGTTTTCACCAATAAGACTCTCTCATTTATTCTCTCTCAGCCTCACAATCGCCCCGCAGTGCCGTTAAAGGTTTTCATTGACAAGACTCTCTCATTTTTATTTATCTCTACCTCATAGTCGCCTCACGGTGCCGGTTAAGGTTTTCACCGATGAGACTCTCTCATTTTTCATTTTCCATTTTTCCTTTTGTCTTTTGTTTTTTTGTACAACTAATGTTGTCCAATGCTTTCTTCTTCCTTTATTTCATTGCATTTGTTATTCTCTTGAAATTGATCAGAAGGTCTTTCTTTGGACTGTAACGTGGCTTTTGGATAGGTTAAGAAAGAAAGGTAAAAGGCTCAAAATTTTACGAGGGTTTAAAAATATTTACAACTCTCAGAATTATAAAACATAACTTCTGCCCTAGTTTCAATATGTGGGGGATTTTGGATTTTTCCTTTATTGTGAGTGAACCTCAGTGAGGCTGCCTACGTACCCTTTCGGGATCAAGTCAAACGTAGTTCATTACTACGCCATCAATTCATTAATTTCTTTTGACTTTTTCCCGATTTCTTTGTCTTTTTCTTTTCTTCTTTTCTTCTTTTTTCTTTCTTTTTTTTCTTTTTCTTTCTTTTTTCATTTTTCCGTATTGTGCCATAAACAATTCCGAGAGAGGGGTATGAAAGAATATATCAAACATGGCTCAAAGGGGTGTCAATGGATAAAGTGTTTGGATAGAGAATAAAATGCCTTCATCATTTCAATTCCAAAATCACACAAAATACAATCATACAATTGAAAAGGAATCATACATAGTATCTTTTGTCCGCATCTGAATTGATAGCAGTCTCTACGCACTTCCCTTCAATGTCTGTCAAATATAATGCCCCATTAAACAACACTCATGATACCTTAAATGGTCCCTGCCAGTTTGGCGCAAATTTGCCCTTTGCTTCGGCCCAATGCGATAAGATACGCCTCAATACAAGTTGTCCAACTTCAAACTTCCGACGACGTACTTTTATATTATATGCTCTGGCCATTCTTCGTTAATACAATTGCCCGTGGCAAACTGCCGCCAACCTTTTCTCATCAATTAGACTTAATTGCTCCAGCCGGGCTTTTACCCATTCTTCCTCATCTATTCCAGCTTCAGCTATGATTCGTAATGATGGTATTTCTATTTCTGCAGGTATAATAGCCTCCGTCCCATACACCAATGAATAGGGTATAGCGCCAATAGAAGTGCGCACTGTTGTGCGATAACCCATAAGAGCAAAAGGTAGTTTCTCGTGCCATTGTCTGGATTCCTCCACCATTTTCCTGAGGATCTTCTTTATATTCTTATTTGTAGCTTCCACTGCCCCATTTGCCTTTGGCCTGTATGGTGTAGAGTTACGATGTAGGATCTTAAATCTCTCGCAAACTTCCGCCATCAGGTGACTGTTCAGATTGGCCCCGTTATCTGTGATGATCACCTTGGGAATTCCAAACCGGCATATAATATTTTCATGCACAAAATCCACCACTGCTTTCTTCGTCACCGCCTTGAATGTCTTTGCTTCAACCCACTTAGTGAAGTAATCGATCGCAACCAAAATGAATCTATGTCCATTGGAAGCTGCAGGCTCTATCGATCCGATAACATCCATGCCCAAAGCAACAAATGGCCAGGGTGCAGACAACGTATGCAACTCATAAGGCGGGAGTGGATTAAATCTCCATGTACTTGACATTGGTGGCATTTCCTCACATATCTGAGACAATCCCGTTCCATGGTGAGCCAATAGTACCCGGCTCTCAAAATCTTCTTTTCTAAGATATACCCGCTCATATGGGGTCCGCAGGCTCCAGCGTGCACCTCAGTCATAATCTCATCAGCTTGTTGAGCATCCACACACCTCACCAATCCCAGGTCTGGTGTTCTTTTATATATGATTCCTCCACCGAGGAAAAAGCCATTAGCCAAGCGTCTTACAGCTCTCTTCTGATCTCCGGTTGCTTGCTCCGGGTATTTACCTGCCTTCAAGTATTCCCTGATGTTGTGATACCACGGTTCTTCATCCAACTCTCCTTCCACAGCAAAACAGTAAGCATTTTGATCACGTACCTGGATCTGAAATAGATCTATATAGGCTTTATCCGGATGATGTAACATAGAAGATAGTGTGGCCAGAGCATCTGCAACTTCGTTGTGCATTCTTGGGATATGTTTGAACTCTATGGACTGGAACCTTTGGGACAACTCATGCAAACAATGCCGATAAGGTATCAATTTCAAATCCCTTGTTTCCCATTCTCCCTGAATTTGATGTATTAAAAGATCCTAGTCACCCATGACCAAGATCTCTTGAACACCCATATCTATTGCCATCCTCAATCCCAATATACACGCCTCATACTCGGCCATATTATTGGTACAGAAAAATCAAAGCTGAGCAGTAACGGGATAGTGTTGACCCGTTTCTAAAATGAGTACTGCTCCGATACCAACTCCCTTACTGTTGACGGCTCCGTCGAAATACATCTTCCATCCTGGCTTTTCACTCTGTTCTATTTCTTCGACATTCATTGCCTCTTCATCCGTAAAATATGTCTTTAGTGGCTCATACTCATCATCTACTGGATTCTCTGCCAAGTGATCTGCAACTGCCTGCGCCTTCATTGCCGTACGAGTTACATAAATGATGTCAAATTCTCTGAGCAGAATCTGCCATTTAGCAAGTCTTCCTGTAGGCATGGGCTTTTAGAATATATACTTAAGAGGATCCAACCGTGATATCAAGTACATGGTGTATGCTGTCAGATAGTGCTTCAGCTTCTGAGCTACCCAGGTCAATGCACAATATGTTCTCTCTAGCTGAGTATACTTCACCTCATAAGATGTGAATTTCTTACTAAGGTAATATATAGCCTTCTCTTTCTTGCCCGTTTCATCGTGCTGTCCTAGCACACAACCAAAAGAATTGTCAAGTACCGTCAGATATAATATCAAAGGTCTTCCCGGTTCTGGAGGAACTAGCACCGGAGGATTTGCTCAATATTCCTTGATTTTGTCGAAGGCTTCCTGACATTCATCGGTCCATTTCACTGCTACATCTTTCTTTAACAACTTGAAGATCGGCTCACATGTTGATGTCAACTGAGCGATGAACCGACTAATATAATTCAACCTTCCTAACAAGCTCATTACTTCCGTCTTGTTCTTCGGCGGAGGTAGACTCTGGATATCTTTGATCTTTGACGGATCTAGTTCAAACACTATAAATCCCAATAACTTCCCTGAAGGCACTCCGAAACCGCATTTTGCAGGATTGAGTTTAAGATTGTACCTCCGGAGTCTTTGGAAAAACTTCCTCAAAGATCTCACATTATCATGTTGCTTCTTGGACTTTATGATGACGTCGTCCACATACACTTCGATTTCTCGATGCATCATGTCATGGAACATTGTGGTCATGGCCCTTATATAAGTAGCTCCGACATTCTTTAACCCAAACGGCATCACTCTATAGCAATATGTTCCCCAAGGCGTAATGAAAGCAGTTTTCTCCGCATCTTCTACGTCCATCAGGATCTGATGATAACCCGCATAGCAATCTCCAAAAGTACCGATCTCATGCTTGGCGCAATTGTCGATTAATATGTGGATATTTGGCAATGGGAAGTCATCTTTTGGACTGGCTTTGTTGAGGTCTCTGTAATCCATACACACCCTGGTTTTTCCATCTTTCTTCGCGACTGGCACAACATTTGCTAACCAGGTGGGGTACTTAGTAACTCGTATGACCTTTGCCTCAAACTGCTTATTCAACTATTCTTTTATCTTCACGCTGATGTCTGTTTTGAACTTTCTCAACTTTTGCTTCACTGGCCGGCATTCAGGATAAATAGGCAACTTGTGTACCAACAAATCAGTACTAAGTCCGGGCATGTCATCATAGGACCAAGCAAACATGTCCTTGAATTCATGCAAAAACTTTATTAATTCTTCCCTGAGGGAGGTTTCTTAATGTACACTGAATTTCGTCTCCTGGACACTATCCTCACTCCCCAAATGGATAGATTCTGTTTCACTCAAGTTCAGTTTGGGTTTTTCCTCATATTGATTCAAGTCCTTACTTATTTCCTCCAGGGTTTCCTCATCCTCATATTCTATCTCACTATCATTCTCAATTTCTTGTATAATAATTCGATTGTCAGAACTGGGCCGGGAATTCTTCATGTATGACATATCATCAGAACCAGCACATATGGAATTGTACAAAAGGAAAAATAAAAATAAAAATAAG
This sequence comes from Nicotiana noctiflora, assembly GCA_032618575.1. NCBI lineage: Eukaryota > Viridiplantae > Streptophyta > Magnoliopsida > Solanales > Solanaceae > Nicotiana > Nicotiana noctiflora. Next base: position 131,778 of record JASVEL010008986.1, on the reverse strand, counting down.
GCAAAAATGAAGAAAGAAGAAGAAACTGCATTTCATTGATATTTCAAAGACGAACAAAGTTTGGGTACATTCTGATTTCAATGGGGGGGGGGGGAGGACTACAGAAAGTAAAATTGCTTTTTGGGGAAACGATGATGAATTTCAAAAGCTAACTACCAAGACTCCTTCCTGATTGGGAAAGGAGTGGCTTCCCAGTTGTTGAGCGCAACACCAGACCCCACAAACCGAACGTCTATCTTGCTGGTACCCTCTCCCATTTCTACCATGTTCACGTCCCCAAATAACATTTCAAACCTCATCAAGAGCTCCTCATCGGGTCTAGTCTCAGCATACCTAGATGCCGCAGATGTTAGATGTCGTTTTGTACCAGGCTTGGCAAAGGTGTCGGACAGTTTTGGGATGGGTTTAGGAAGGGTCCAGTTTTTCTTTTTGGTTCTCTTGGCTTTCTGGATGTCGGCGTGGGTGGGTTTGAATCCCAAGCCAAAGGTGTCATTGTTCACTGGCAGGATGGACTGGTTGAGTTATTCCTTGCAAGGCTATTCCTAGCCCTTTCCCCGGTGTAAATCCATTTTTAATCATCTCCCTGGCTACCATCACAGCGGCAGGTGCCACTGTAGGGATTGGCAATTTCTCTCCTTCAGCAATCTTATTCACTGCTACAGTGTCTGTCACTTGGTACTCCCAGGGACCTTTGTCTCCATCCACTTCCTCAAAAGGCATTATGGCATTGCAGGTGTCTCCCTCTCCGTGCACTGTGATTTCTTGCTGCTCCCATTCAAACTTAACCATTTGGTGCAAGGACGATGGCACGGCTTTGGCTGCGTGGATCCGTGGTCGACCCAGTAGTAGATTGTAGGACACAGCGATGTCTAACACCTAAAACTCCATCGTAAAGTCTACTGGCCCAATGGTGACCTCCAAGATGATATCCCCCAAAGTATTTTTGCTTCCTCCGTCAAACCCTTGCACATTCACACTATTCTTCCGGATTCTGTCAGGATTGATATTCAGCTTTCCAAGAGTCAAAAGTGGACAAATGTTTGCACTTGAACCATTATCTATCAACACCCGAGTGACCACTGATTCCTCGCTTTGCACAGTAATGTAGAGTGCCCTGTTATGTTCAGTCCCCTCAATGGGCAATTCATTATCTGAGAACGTAATTTTGTTGGACTAAAAGATCTTGTTGGTAATCTTCTCGAGATGACAGACCGAGATCTTTTCAGGGACATGCGCCTCATTCAATATCTTCATCAATGTTTTTCTGTGTTCCTCCAAGTGAATCAATAATGAGAGCAAAGAGATTTGTGCAGGTGTCTTCCTCAACTGTTCTACTATCGAGTAGTCTTGGGATTTTATCTTCTTGAGAAATTCTTCTGCTTCTTCCTTAGAGACAAGCTTCTTCATATGGCTCTCCTTCACCACCTTCATTTTCCTTAACTCTTCCGGGGCAAAACACCGCCCGGAACGAGTTAGACCGTGTGTCTCATTGATCTCTCCAGTCACTTCTTTTCCTTTGTACACTACTGCCACCTTGTTGTAGTTCCAAGGTACAGTTTTAGTATCGATTACCGGCATCTGCACCACTGGCTTTATAATTACCGGTTTCATGCTGGCACCTTTCACTATCAACACGGGTTTCACCCCTGGCACCACAACCTTCAAAGTCTCAACCGTTGGTTGCTTTTTCACTGGTACTTCAACTACTGCTTCCCCTTTCTTGATTTCTGTTTCTGCTTTGCTGCTGGCCTTTATCATCATGACTGACTGGGACGGCTTCCTGCTGCTCTCCTCTTGTGCCAGCTCTATCATATGTGTTTCATGATGAGTCAGCAGTGGATTTTGAGTAATGTTCGGAGCCTATAGAGCATGTACCTCAATCCTCCGACTATCAATGAGCTCTTGAATATCAGTCTTCAAATGCCAACATTTCTCAGTATCGTGTCCCGGTGCCCCAGAGCAATCGCACCTGACCGACTGATCGATATTCCTTGGAGGTGGGTTCGGAAGCTTTGATTCGATTGGGCTCAACATCCCCAATTCCTTCAATCGGTGATACAGGCTAGTATAGGATTCCCCCAACGGGGTGAATGTTTTCTTTGCCTGGTTTCTGTTCCTCATCTTCGGGTCGGGCCTGAAGTTGGGTTTGTTCGGGTTTCTATAAGTTCGAGAAGAGGGGTAGGTATTTTGTGTGTGATAAACATTCTGCGGGGCCTGGGCTCGCCATACATGTGGTGGTGGTGGATAAGTTTGGGCTTGTAGATTATGGTAGTGTGGGGTAGTAGGTGGGTAGTGTGGTGGAGGTCGGTTGTATGGTGTTGGCGGGTACGGCTGATATGGTCGAGGCGGGTGATGGAATTGGCTCCGATTCTAGGGTTTACTCTCCACAACCGACACCTCTTCTTTCTTCTTCTTCCCAATGGCTCATCCATTCCCTGTCTGGATGGCCTGATTTGTGGCCTTAATTGCAGAAAAGCTCATAATCTTGTTAGCTTTCAATCCTTCTTCCACAAAACTTCCCATTTTTACGACTTCATTAAAATCCTTGCCAATGGCTGACACCAGATGTCCATAGTAGGTAGGCTCCAAGGCCTGCAAGAAACAGTCTACCATTTCACTTTCTTTCATCGGCGGATCAACCCTCGCCGCCTTTACTCTCCACCTAAAACCGTACTCTCGAAAGCTTTCACCAGGTTTCTTTTCCATCTTAGTGAGTGACAACCTATCCGGTATGATTTCCAAATTGTACTGGAAATTGTTAGCGAATGCTTGTGCGAAATCATCCCAAATGAACCATCTGGTGTGATCTTGGTGCGTGTACCATTCCAATGCAGAACCACTCAAACTTTGGCTAAAGTATGCCATAAGAAGCTCATCTCTTCCCCCTACGCCCCGCATCTTGCTGCAGTATCCTCTAAGATGGGCCACCGGATCTCCGTGTCCACTGTACATGTGAAACTTCGGCAACTTGAATCCGACAGGGAGTTGCACTTCTGGAAACAGACATAGGTCTTTGTACGCCACACTTACTTGTCCCCCTAGACCTTGTATGTTACGAAAGGACTGCTCCAAACTCCTCATCTTTCTGGTCATCTCCTCCTGTTCTAAGTTCCTGATAGGTTTTTCTTCGATCGCCTCCATCAACTGAATGTGAGATTCATGCTGCCGAAAGGTTGGTTCAGGCGGGTAATAGTGGGCATCTTGTACATGGAACAACGGCTCACTGAATGACTTATGCAAGGCGGCAGGTGGAGGTGCTACATATATCGGGGCGACCTGTGGTGGCTGGGGTGGCACTTGTTTTGACATTGGCGGTAATACCTGAGAGGTGGATGCATAATAGTGGTGATAGTCTGGATATGTAAAGGATGAGTTCATAGTGGGTGGCTCAGGGTTAGGATTGGCTGGAGGGACGTATGCTGGGTTAGCGGGATAAGTAGGTACAGGTTGACCCCTCGACCAAGCCTGGTACATCTCAGCCATCTGCTGTTTAAGCTTGTACATTTCTTCTTTCATTCCCGTCACGTCCACAACTTTTTCCTCTTGGACGGGGTCCATGACTGTTGGTTCAATTTCATGAGATACGGCCTTTGTCATTGTCTTAGATCTTGTGTTGTAGGAAAGAGTAGCCAGGATGCCAGTTGCCAGCTAGAATCTGGTTCTCATAAACAGCAACACCCGTTATTAGTTAGCACATGAAAAGAAAAGATGCAATGAATTGGAATAAACACAATTTTTCCTTCGATCGTCATGCATCATCCCGGTCTTTGTTTCATTTTGAACCAATCTCATCATTCTCTTTTTCTTTCCTTTTCTTCTTTTCCTTTCTTGCTTTTTTTTTCTCTTTTTTTTTCTTTTCCTTTTCTTTCTCTCTTTTTTTTCTTTTTCTTTTCTTTTTTCTTATTTTGTTTATTGATTTGCGTTCCTATTTATTTGCCTATCGTGAATAAAGAATTGACATAAAGCAAAAGTATTGACAACAACTCTTGATTTCTCACTCATAGTTTAAAACATCGGTTTACAAGATGGTGTTGTGCTACTAATGCAAAGAAATATGAATACAAAATGCATGCCCTATGAATACATTAATGGTTCTAATGCCCGCGAGACATTGTTCGGTCTTGCCGCGGCCTATATGTTAATCCCCTTTGGAGCCTATCTAGGTGGGACATGACTTGATGTACAAAGAATTTCACAACTGACACAAATATTGCCCGAGACATTTCTTCACATAGCTGGCTCTTCCGGGTGATGTATTGAGCGATATGAACAATTTTCTCTTGAATGACCCCTTTCTCTTGAAGCAATCCGTTGATCTGTTCAGTGCGAGCATCTAAAGTACGTTGGTTCTCCTTTTGTATTTGTTGTAGCTCAAACTCTAGACGAGCCATAGTAGCGTAGCAATGTTCTCTTTCTTCTTTAAAGTCTTTCATGATCTTGTTACTTTTGACAGTGGCCGTGACAATTTTCTTTCTCAGTCGAGCTACCTCAAACTCATGCTTATCCTGTAGCTGTTGAACCAACTTGGCTTTTTCCTCGGCATCTTTGGCTAGTTTCTTCCGAGCCCTAACTAACTCATTTTCTGCTTTGTCTAAGTTGAAGCTGTAGTCATTCACTTTGCGCCGAAGAGTTTCAATCAAATTCTCGTCTCGAGCCAAGCAAACAGGGGTCTCGGATGTAATTTTCATTTTAGAAACCCGAGCCTTCAGAATTTCATTTACATTCTTCAGCTGCTTTTTCTCTCCTTTGTCGGATGCTGCTTGCAAACCGCTCTCAAACTGGAGATCTCTCAACTGTTTTTCCAGCAAGTTGATCTGGGCCCTATATTCACTTTCTTTGGCCGCCCAATTCCTGTTTTCCTTAGATTGCTCCACCAGATCTTGCAAGTGAGATCTTTTCGATGGCCTGTCATGCTCAATACCCCGTCGATACCATGCAGAATACCCTGACGACATTTCACCTCGAGCTCTGTTCTGCACACAAGTCTCTACCTTCAAGTTCTGACATTCATTCCAGATCTGTCGTACCTTTGCTTCCTGGAATTGCACATCCGGACTAATCTCTATTACCTGTGAACTGAGGTCCCCATCTTTTGGTATAACTTGACATCTACCAAGATGTCGCAGGGCCCTATACGTGGCATAAGGATGGATACTTTTTAAACCCATGATCAAAAAGTGTGACCCTTCTGTCGGCATATAAATCACCTCATCGAGGGGCAACCAACCATATGCCCAATCGATCTAGCCGTCGGTCAATGATCGTAGATGTGAAATCTAATCCTTTACTCCTTCTGGCAACTTAACTTCTTTTGTCCTCGTGTAAAATTCTTCGAGGCACGTTCTTTCAGTCGGCCCATAGCTTGAGAACGAAGGATGATGGCATAGATGTTCTATCAACCAGATTTGCAAGATCAAGTTGCATCCCTCAAAGAAGTTGGACCCCGTTTTGCATGTAGTCAAGGCACGGTAGATGTCTGCTAAAATCATTGGAGCCAGAGTACAATTATCTTGTACTACCAAAGTGCTTGCTACCCTAGAAACCTTTATATCAATGTGCCCGTCTTTTCTCGGAAATATGATAATCCCGAGAAACGCCACTAAGAAAGTAAACCGTCGATGCTCCTCCCATTTTACCCGGTTGGACTTGCTACAAAGCTTGTTCGCGGAGTCGTTGAAACCCCCGATATGTCCATATCTGCTATAAATGAAGTTTAGGGAGCAAAATCCGTTGGCTAAATCCTCGTTGTGGACATTTCTAGCAATTTTCAAAGAGTCCAAGAAGCGGCGCACCGTTACTGCTCTCGGGGCCACTAGGTATTTTTCTTTTAAGGGGACCTCGTTCTTCCCTATGTAGAAAGCAATTTCCTCCAGAGTGGGAGTGAGTTTAAAGTCCGGAAGATGTAGTAAATTGTGTGCAGGATCCCAACATGTGACCAGTGCTCTGATTATGTTGCCTCGGGGAATTATGTCCAATAAGCCCGTGAGATCCTTTAAGTAGCCTTTGATCCAATTTTGACCTTCTATTCCCATGTCGTTCCACCATAGTCTTAGCTCCAAAGGGATTTTATTCATTAAGGCGAAAGGTTCATTCTGTATTGTGCTCATCCTGCACATTTATTAAGGTGATTTTATTTAGAAAAGAGAAAAATGTTTTCCAATGCAAATTTTCATTTTTGAAAGAGACATGACTCTCGAAGTGGCCATTTTTGCCAAAACAGCCTTCCGGCGTCCGTTCGGAACATTCGGCCGTTTCCAAAAATAGCGATCACTCCGATTATTTGAAACAAAAATATTTTTGGTCTTTTTTTCTAAAAAGGTGGTTGGACCCGCTCAAGGGTTGCCTACGTATCCCGCCTAATGGCGAGAATCAAACCTGCGTAGTTCGGTCAGATTAGTTGACCAATTATTTCAACAAAGCTAATTTTTTTCAAATTTTCAGATTTTCCGACTGCACCTTTTCACTAATTCTCATTTCTCTCTCTTTTATTGAACACTTTTCTATCCTCGGGAATTTTTTCGGTCCGCATAACGATCAAGGACAATAAAATGCAACATATAATATGCTCGGTCTTTTTAATTACCGGGTCACCTGTCCTAGACGGACCCAGCCCCTGTGTCGAGTCCCCTAGGTCAGATATGATGCAAATAATCATCCTAGACCTATGTTCAACATCTTAAAGTTTCATAGAGTGCTAGACCGTGTACCCGAGTGGACAACTCAAATCGAGGAGGGGGCTACGTACCGGTGACTCGCGGAGTCAGTTGGCTTTGTAACTTATCCGGCCTCTGTTTCTTAGTTCATGTTTGACTTAACAGAAAGGGGAGTCTCAACCAGTAAGCACATCCCCGGGGGTGAAGAAGAGAAGGGTTTTCGGCACAATTTTATATATAATCCACATAATATCAAAGTGGTAAAACACATAGCATATTCTTCAAATCAATAACGAAGTAAAATAATATCGAAAAACGACGATTCTAAGGAGCTCGAGTTCTTAAACCCTGAAACCGAAGTTCTGGGTTGGGTTCCCCAGCAGAGTCGCCAGAGCTGTCACACCTCCCTTTTTACTACCCCACGCCTAAAAAAGTCTTTTGTACTGATCCGTTCGGAAAGATACGTAGGGTATACCTCAGTGTTCGAATACCCGAGGCGGATATTACAACAAAGAGAAAGCAGTTTTTCCACATAAAGGACAATCGGTTTGGGATTTTTATTTAATCATCAGAGTCGCCACTTGGGAAGATAATGGTGTCCCAAGTCACCGGTTAATCCCGAATCCAAGGAAATTTACTTTGTTATTACAGTCCGTGAAACAAAGTCCTGGATAAGGAACTCTGTTAACCCGGGAGAAGGTGTTAGGCATTCTCGGATTCCGTTGTTTTAGCACGGTCGCTCAACCGCCGTCCTCAATCTTATTTGACTTGTTATAGATTTTAACAATAAATATGTGCTTTTACTTTTAATATTTTAAAGAATTGCGACATCGCGAAAACGCTCGAATCACACCGCAACTAGTACGCTTGTGACCTTTAGTACATTTCAGCTTTGCCAGGATTTGGGATTTGAGTCGCACAAAGTGCACACTCATATTTAAGGAAGGTGTATTTAATCGTGCCTAATAGAGTCTATCGGCTTTTAATTCTTTTTGGAGAAGCTAGGAAATTTACTAATAGCTTTCCTGGTTCTATTTATATTTTAACTTTGTTACTAATGGGGGCCCCACTATTTGGTGTCATGTGAGGCTCATCCCGATTTAATTTTAAAGGCTCAATCTTAATGTGTATATGCTATGTTATCTACATTGGTTTCTTCCTTATTTACATTTCAACTATTATTTCAAAAATGGGCCCAGGCCATTGTCATTGCCTTTATTGGGCCTGGGCCTCTACACGTGTATTTACATAGATACTAGATCTGCCTAGGTCTTAGTGACCTAGGCCGTCTGTGGGCTTCTGTTCAATATCCCATTCAACTTCGTGTGATAATTCAGGCCCACGCTAAATATTGGGCCAAAACCACATTGAGGTAACAATAATAAAAAAGTAAAATGCAGAATTCATAATAGAAAGAGGCACTCAGAATTAGGAACGAAACCAAATCACTTTTATTTATTTATTAGGAGATGAAAATCACTGTACAATATGATTCATGTTAAACTTAGACAAAAATAACTTGATGCATATGAAATCCAACTACTTCCACACTTTTACTCTTTCTTAAATGCTGGTTTATACTAAAATTGAAAGTTTATTTAACCTAACAACTAAGAGCAAATGGCTTAACTATTTGAAGCATGATTCAAACAGTTTAATTACTTACTAATGACACTTGATTGTCTAATGCTAGGTGATCCAATGATATGTACACAGTTACGTTAATGATTCTAATATGACTTTAGCTTATCCAGTATCGTAGACCCAGTTATAAGTGACTCATTATTCCTTTTAACTGTTCTTCTCCTTTTTGAACTTATTTGTATTAATATACTGATTCACAGACGTGATTAACTACATGAGCACGACTTGTATTCTGATTGTGATGATGTTGTTAACAATTTAAACTACAGCTAATTAACTCATTTTAAGGTTTTACCTACTTTTAACTAGGTGGCTTGCCATTTATGACTATACTACTACGATCATATCTAGCAATTACACTGTTATTGTTTTTGTTTTTCTACTTATACATACTACACTACATAAAATACAGATCTGAGCTATATTAAACTATTAATCAAAAGAATAAATCAAAATACAGAATAGCAATTGATTAACACTTGAACTTCATTCAATTTAAGCATTTCAACAGTACAACTTCATTCGAACAAGGAAATGTACCTAGATCAGCAAGATAAAAGCCAATGAGTTCTAGGGGATTAAGAACAAGTAATCAGCAACAAACTCGAACAAAGGCAATGCAACAGTGTAATATGAATCCCAAACAAGCAGAAAACCACAGCAACACGCAGATAAGAGATCCAAGCAGGACTCGAGCAGAAAACCACAAAGACAGGCAGCTAAACCAGATATTCTCACTCGAAAAATGTAGGAAAACTATTTGCCATTAACTATTATCTTTTTACTCTGAATTTCTCTATTGAAAAACCAGCCCTTACTTAGTCTTTTTAGGGTATATTTATAGGCAGATTTCTTGGGGGAACAGAACAGGAGTTAATTCCATTCTTCCCCCTTAAAAATTACTAAATCTACACTTACACCCCATTTTCTGTTATAAGATCCCTTCCAGCATGTGCTGGAAAGTTCTTTTTGATTCCATTCCTAAGCTTTTACCAATGTATCCCTATTGGTAGATTTTTACTGATTTTTCTTTTTAGGGAGACCATTATACCCCTCAATCTCTGCAAAATTGTAGAAATCGGGAGCACAAATGACTCCCATGTCCCTATATGCTCTATTTAATCTACCATTTTACCAATTTGTGTTCCATTTATGCCCTTAAGGGCATTGCTAAATTACCCGACCTACCTAGGTCAGGTTTTTTAGCATTTTTAAACTTATTTAACTAATGGCCAGTCCTTGCATTGGTATTTAAGGACTGGCCAAATCTAACTTAAAGAACTATTTTAATTTTAACCCTTTTTGTTTCATTTTCTGTTAATTAAGAACTTTTATTCCATTTTTAAACTAATTGCAGGACTAGCCTGTTTTATTGTTATACTTAGCCTATTAAAATTTTAGCCAGTCTCAAGTTGAGACTTGGCTTGGGCAATTGAAACCCATTTGCTGAACACAGGCTGGGCTAAGGCCTTTGCAGACCTCGCCCCCTGTGATTCAGGGCTCAAATTGAGCTTGGTAAGTCTGAACTTGCAGACTTAACCAATTATTTACACAACTAGCCCATTTAAGGGTGGGGCCAATATGTGTAGAACCTTGCAGAGTTGGTCAATTGCAAAATTGACCACTCATGGTCACTTATTTATCTTATAACCTATTGTTATTTGATTTTCAATTTTAACCTATTTCAAAACTAGCCATTTGTGAAACTTTGTACTACTACAGCTATAACCAATTCCCCTAAGGTTAATGGGTATTAACACTGCTCATACTAACAATAAACCATTGCAAACTCAGCCATTTCAACATATAATTGCACACATAGCCACATGAAACCAAACATTGTTCATTAATCAATGAAAACTCAGAAGGGAAGTTTGATAGTGTTGAATCTTAACTAATCAACTCACATAACTCAATTTCATGTAGCAAAGTGTCAACTAACATCAATCAGACTTAATCACAACCAATTCATGTTAGATGACTCACTGAAAGACCCAAAACACCTAGAGTTCATGGGTATAGACACATAGAAGCTAAATTCTCACAAAACAGTCAACAAGAAATGAAACATGGCTTATTTTAGACATAAGAACAATGGACTTTAACTGAATGACATAAGCATGGTAATCAGAATCCACTTCCAAATACTAATCCTAGCTTGATATACACATGAAGATGAAGAAAAGAAGAATATGGAGAAACAGTGAAGAAGAAACCTAAATCTATCATGTAAAAGTGATATAAAGAGAAGCAGAATCAGATTAGCATACTTATTTAGCAGATTGAAAGCATATAAAAGGTGATATAAACCAATCATTAAAGAAAAACTCTAGTTTTAAACATGAAATGAAGAAGAATAGGGAGACCTAGAGAAATAAACAAAGATAAAACAAAATAACCCTAATATAGGAGATGAAGGGGAATGGGGAATCAAACGGCTAAACCTAGCACTAAAACTAAACACGCAAGGAGACAGAAGAGAAGAACATTCAAGTTATTGCAAGCTATCAAAAGTCAACCTAATACAATTATAAGAAGAATGAAAGTCAAACAACTTAACTAGAACTAAAGTTAAACATGCAAAGAAGATATCGAAGACCAACAAGATGAAGAACCCTAATACTAACAGAAGATCAGGAAGAAGAAGGATATCAAGGTCAAATCTTCAAAACAGAGAAACAAACAAGATCCAAACAATGAGATAACCCAAATATAAGAGATGAAGGAAAATGCCAAAAAACTAAACATGCAAAGAATCATAAAAGAAGAACAGTCATGCTATTGAAAGCTAACAGATCAGGAACCAAAATATACACAATAAGAAAAGTGAGATCAAGACAGATCTTTTAAGCTAGAGAAATAAACAAAGATAAAAAATAGAGGAAAACCATGAAAATAAACATACGAAAAAAAAGCATTAAAACACATAGGGGTAAGGGAACTTAGCTCGCAGGGCCGGTCCCCTGAGCTTCCCTTCTTCACTTTTTTTCACTCTCTCTCAGACTTCTTTTTTTTTTCTTTTTCTTTGTTTCTTTTTCTTTATTTTTTTTTCTGGTATTCTTTGTTAGACTTCAAGGTGAAGTCGTTTTGAGATTTGGTTTGGAGGGGGGTATTCAGAGGGGGGTAAAGGTTAGATCTTGGCGAATGGGTTTAGTTTGAGTCGCCGGAGTTAGGGTTCCAGCGACTTCTTTTTTGATATTCGAGAAGATCAAGGTAGATTCGAGGGAAACTAAGGTCGTGGGGGGATAGATCGGGTTGAGATGGTTCCATGGTGTTGATTTGGGGTGGTTTCTCATAGGTTGTGGTCACCGGAGGTAGATTCCGATGACTAGAAATCCAAGAACAGGGATTTTTTTAGGGTTTTTCTCGAGGTTCTGGGTGAGGTCTGAGGTGAAGAAGATGAGAAGAGAAGAGGAGAGGTAAAGGGGGTGGCCGGAGACCACCGTGGGAGGTGGTGGCCTCCATGGCCGGTGAAGTTGCAGAGTGAGAAAATGAAGAAGAAGGTGGGAGAGAAGGGGCGGCTAGGGTTTAGGATATTTGCAAATGACTGGTCTTCAACTGACCAAAGTCTTTTATAGTTGTGGCCAACTAGGAGATCTGGGCCGTTGATTTGCTGATGATCAACGACTGTCGTTGGCGTTACATAAACGATGTCGTCTTATTGCAAATGAGACCCAAGCTTTCAAACGTTAGATCAACTTAAGTGGACGACTGAGGTTTGATCTTGCATTTCAGTTAATTAATTAATTCCGTCAATTATCTCAACCGTTGGATTCAAGCAAATGGATGGCTGAGATCACCTGTCACTTAGTGAACTGGACGGGTAACCTTTGGGCTAGGGTATTGGGCCACTGATTTCAAATTCTTTTGGCCCAATGTAATTATACCTATATATATTTTTTGTATTTTTCTGGTATTTTAATTATTTTTTATGTATTTTCTTGTTGTATTTTATTTCCTATTTTTTTATTCTTTTCCAATTACTCAAATGCTTTTAATTTCCTATTTTTCCAATTTTTCTGATATTTTTTGCTATTTTCTGCTATATTCCCCTAATTTCCGCTAATTAAAGCTATTTTGTTAATTTTCTTTTTAACTACTTAATCTAAAATACATGTATTTCTCCTATTCTTTTTTTAATTTTCTAATTTCTAATTATTCAAACACATAAAATGTATCTAATTTTAAACAAGACATGCAATTACACTCAAAAATATTATTTTATTTTAATTTTGGAATTTACTCACCTAGTGCAAAAATCATGTGCTCACAGATACCACATAATGAAGCTAAACTACAGTCTGATTCCTCCTACGAACTAGCAACAACAATAGTACATTACCACTATCACAGATAATTCACAGACAATGAATGCCATTGTGATGACCCAGCCCGTCATCATGTGAGTTATCACCTCGTTATCCCCGTTATATTCTTGTTGATGTTGTAATATGCATGTTAGGTAAGTTTGAGTCAAACCGGGTTGAGTTTGGTTGAAATTGAGACAAATAGTCTCTTAGAAGAAGGAATAGATGAGAAATGTCAGCTGGATGTTGACTTGTGGGTTAGAGAGCTCGGAATGGAATTCTGATGATTCGGTCAGCTCCGGGAGGTCATTTATGAGCTAGGAGAGCGATCGGAAGTGAATTTGGAGGTCTGGTGTAGTTTTAGGCTTGAATTGGCTAAAGCTAAATTTTGACGATATCCGATCGATAGGTGAGATTTTGATCCGAGAGTCGGAATGGAATTCCGACAGTTGCAATAGCTTCGTTAGGTGATTTTGGATGTGTCTGCAAAATTTCAGGTCATTCGGAGGTTGTTTGGTCGGGTTTTTTATCGAATGTCATTTGCGGAAGTTTGAATGAAAACTTAGGCTTCAATTCGATGTTTTTTCGTATTAAAGGACGTGTTTTAATCATTGGAGCAAGTTCGTATAGTGCTGTGGAGAATGTTTGTGCTTTTCGTTGGAGTCCCGGGGGACCCGGGGTGGTTTCGGGAGGTTAAACGGAAGAATTTCACGGATTTTGCAGGTCTGGATTTTTGGCTTCTGGTATTTTCATTTCTGCGGGTGGGGGACCGCAGAAGCAGAAGCGTAGGGGCGGAAATATTCACGCAGGAGCGAAATTTGGCTATGCTGGGGACTTTCGTAGAAGCGTCCAAGGATGCGTAGGGGCGGGCTCGCAGAAACGAGCCCATGATCGTAGGAGCGGAGGAGGCCAGGCCGGGGAGCTTCGCAGAAGCAGAGTCCAGTCCGCTTATGCGGTCTCGCTGGTGCGAGACCTGGACCGCAGAAGCGAAACTGGGCGGTTTGGCATGGAATCGCAGAAGCGACAGGGCGACCGCAGAAGTGGACTCGCACGTGCGAGTCCAGAGTCGTAGAAGCAGAAATCGCGCCTGTGATAAAAATAACAGAAGGGGTAAATTTCATAAGTCATAAAACATTAGGGCTCGGTTTTAAGAGGCGAATTGGGCGATTTGGACAGGAAATTTCTTTGAGTTCATCGGGTTATCATCGGAGGTGAGTTTTATGGTTCATTTACATGTTTTTATCTTGAAATCCTCCTCTATTTTACTGAAATTGGAAGGAATCATGGGGGAATTTATCCTAAGCCAGGGCTTTGATAAAATGCCAATTTGAGTGGGCAAACGGTGTCCGATTTTGGAAAACTTTATATGCATAGACTCGTATTGAGACGAGGATTCGGAATATGTAAATTTTGTAATTATTCGAGAAGCGTACCAAAAGTCGGGTTTTGACAACTTCATGGGTTTTGGTGTAAACCGAGTTATTTAAATTGGGTTATGTCTAATTAGCCTATATTGATGTATTCTTATTGATTTTGAGCAGATTTAGCATCCGAGGAGATTGATTTTCGAGGCAAGCGCAAGGAGAGCTAGGACTTCTATCGGTTCGAGGTGAGTGGTGGTAGTAAATAATGTACTGAGGGTTTGAAACCCCGTACTTGCACTATACGGTGCTATGTAGAGATGAGATGTTATATTGGGCCTGAGAGGCCAAGTCTATACCGACTGAGATAGGGTCAAGGAGCCACTATGAGATGTTATATTGGGCCTGAGAGGCCAAGTCTATACCGACTGAGATAGGGTCAAGGACCCACTATGAGATGTTTTATTGGGCCTGAGAGGCCAAGTCTATACCGACTGAGATAGGGTCGAGGACCCACTATGAGATATTATACATATATCTATATTGGATCGGGCTGCACGCCGCAGCAGTATATATATTGGATCGGGCTGCACGCCGTAGCATTATATATATTGGATCGGACTGCACGCCGCATTAACATACATGTGGATCGGACTGCACGCCACAGTATCATAGCGCTTGGGCTTAGGGAGCCCCTCCGAAGTCTGTATACACCCCCAGTAAGCGCCGTCGACGTTAAATGGAGCGTGATACGCACCGCAGCGGTATATATATTGGAGCGGGCTGCACGCCGCAGCATTATACTTATACATACCTATATATACATACTTAAATACTTATACGTTAAAGACATATGTATCTATTTACATACATTGAGCTGGCGGTACATCGTAGTGGTACGGGCGAGGATTTGTCAGTATGGGACCTTGTTGAGATAGATGTGGACTGGAGATCAGAGTACTCACTGTAGTGATGACTTACCTGCGGGGGTTTGCCTTAGAACTGTTTAGTGATAGTACATGAGTTCTTATTTTCAGTTGTTGTTTATTATTATTACTCACTGAGTTGAAATATACTCACCCCACTCCCCTGCATTTTTTGTGCAGGCATACAGGTTCAGGAGAGCAGTTGAGCTATCGCAACTGCTTTACTATCATCATTCCGTGGAGACTTTGAGGTAGCTGCTGACGTCCGCAATACATGACCTCTTTCTCTTTATCATTTCGTTGTTTCCATTCTGCCTAGACTTAATTGTGTAGTAGATTTCATTTGTAGAGGCTCAGACATGTGACAGGACGATTTGGTTGGGACCGTATTTTGTATGTTTCTACTATTATGTTTATCATTTTGATATGAACACTTGTTGTTTAAGTTTAATTGGATTAACTGGAATTAATAAACGGCTGGTTAAGAGATAATATAGTCGGGCTTGCCTAGCATTGTGTTTGGCGCCATCACGATCGGGGTTTGGGTCGTGGCAAGTTGGTATCAGAGCCTAGGTTAACAGGTCTCGCGAGTCATGAGCCGGTTTAGTAGAGTCTCGTGGATCGGTACGGTGACGCCTGTACTTATCCTCGAGAGGCTGCAAACCTTTTAGGAAAGCTTCAAATTCTTGAAATTCTTATCGTGCGTACTTGATTTAGCTTGAGGTATGATTCTTGAAATGCCTTGTGCACGTTGATGTGCGCACTCGAGTGCTTAGTGGTAAATTTGCCTTAATGGCTTATGATCTCTCAATCAAGGGACGAGATATAATCTCTATGAGCTCATGTTGGGCCTATCTGGAGGACTTGAGGCCAGATCCTTGTCTATGGCTTGAGCACCAAGGGGCTAATGTCGCGAGCCGGTATTATGAAGTTCATACGATCGGTATTGATCTTAATTGTGAAAATGGCAGTTTGTTAATGGGAGAGCTGTAAGGTATTCAGTTCTTGTTGTGATTTGATATGTAGCCCTAGTTATGGGCGTGAGAAATATGTTCATTGCCTCTTAGCGGAAATGTATAGTGCACTACGTGTGGTAGTATGAGTTCAAACTCAAGAAAACTGAATTGGTCGTGCTATGAGTATTGTGGTGAAAGGTATATGACATACGTTATGATTTGAGCAGGTGCAGCGCATGTTCATGTACTAACTTTGATGATATAATTCATGTTGTAATGAGATTTATGTTGTGGATATGCATTGTGATGTTTTGTCGAGTTGCCGATGTATTGTTAGGATGGTTTTGGTGATTCTCTGGCAGGTGGATAGGCCAAATTACAAAGGAAACTCTGTCGAAATTTTTGGAAAAATTTGGGACTTAGAAAAGATTTTGTCACCTAAAGAATGGGCTTAACTGTTTTGTGTGAATAAATACAAGAATTGCAAAAGAGTTAAGATTTCTGATGATTCGAGTCTCCGCCAAAGCTTGTAAATGACTTGAGTTTAATCTCACTGTAAATTTGGGGCATCATTTGAGTAATAATGCTATGGGTGGCTAAAAGTGATTTGACGTATGGCTCCGAGCCAAGTTGGGGAGGTTGTTATTGATTAACCGATTGCACTGTTGTGTGCTGTGTTGGTTTTGTCTCCAAGTATGTTGGGGAAAATTCTGATAAAGGTTATGGTGCTTCGTAGATGTGAAGAGATACTAGGGTGTTTTGAACTGCTGTTAGTAAAGAATGTTCGGTGCATAGAAAAGAAAGATAGCTCATTATACATGTATGTAATCGTGTTCTGCGATGTCAGAATTCTAACAAGGCACGAGTGGTTCTGTTCAATAAGACAGTTGAATTATAACTGAATAAGGGTGAATGACGCCCGAGAATAGTCTTGCGGTGTTCAAGACTTTGCTTGTAACGGTAAGGTGTTTTAAGATTGTGTATATGGCTAAAGACGGTGGTTTCGTTAGAAGGAATCAAGACTTGTGTATGTTATGTGAATGAGGGGATTCTATGTATCTGTGTTGGGGAGTAATGATAATGAATTCAAAATCGCGGGAAGTTCGTCAAAATAAAATATGGTAAAATGTGGTACTTTGGGGAACATTTGAGAGAGTATTCAGCGGCCTGTGAGCCTTAGACCATGTAGTCTTGTGTATGAGTCTCGTGTGGTAACATGAGTTGAGATATTGTAGTGCTACAGTAAAGGCTAATACTAAATTAAAGATGAATCAGAAAGGAAACTGGGTAAATGGAACAACTTGTTAATAAACTGAAACGGTATGATAAGGAATACGATTAATTCTTGGTATGTGATTGAAGTAATGCGTCTTGCAGACATTGTGCAACAAAGCTCTTGAGTGCTGGCAGTTGTGTAACTCGATATGGGTATAAGGACTCAGTCCTGGCAGTTTAACTTATGCAATATAATTGTAATTGGGAGAAAGCGTTTATGATGTGTTTTACCGTGGTTTGAAAATGAGTGTATTTTTCCTGATGGTATGCAAGGCTTGGGATGTGTAATGAGTTTTCTCTATATGGGATCATGAAAGTCCTTGACTAGTTGAGTGCGCCAATGTTTGCGGCGGAGGAAAGGGATGTGAATTTCCATGTTTTCTTAGTGTCGTATGGTATATGCGATGTGTTATGGAAAGTTGATAATGGCATATTCAAGGTTTTGAGATTAGTTCATAATATATGGGAAGTCATTAAAATTATTGAGCAGCACGAACAACTGCAGGTGATTTAAGAATTGACCTTTCTGGTGATTAAGAAAATGGTACAACTATTCTAGCGAATTGGCAGGGAATATGGTCCAAAAGGACAAGGTAATGTAAACTGATAATATCTAGTGGTATGGTGGTATTCACTTGTTGGATCGACTGTAATAATTGAGTCGTTGATGGCATAGTGAAATTCCTAAATGGCTTTCGTGGTATGAATGGATGCTTGATGTGCGTTATGTATTCGTATGGTGGAGTGTGGGATCAGGTATAGTGATTCATATGTTATATATGTGTTGGATACTAGAAGTTCTCTTAATCCGCCTACGCAGTGGTGGTATGTCGTGTGTATCGACACCGTTTAGTGGTTATTGGAAATTTGAAAGCCCTAGTGGCTCCCTCGTTACTTGATATGACAAATTCAAATAATGATATACGATTGCAGACTGGTTATCATAAGTCAGGTTGTCTAGACTACTGTGATATGGACTATAACAGAGAAATGTCACAATTGCGTGGCAGAGCACATCAGATCATGCTCCAGCAGGGTAGATGTATCCTAGGGCCAGCAGACGGCTGGTAGGTATTCCTTTTTCAGTTGGTCATTCGTGGCGGATGTCAGTGTAAAGGTATCTACCATTGATTTAGTTCCGGTATTGAGGAACTTTGTCGGATGCGTTTTATGTGGCCGAGCTTGAGGCTATACATATGTTTGTTGCAGCGAGCAACTTGACTCGATGTGTATTCCCTTTTTCTAGATTATGCGTAGATCGGGTGGCACGCCGCCATAGGTATGGTTTCTGGATCGGGTGGCACGCCGCCACAGGTATATTGTTGGAACGGGTTGCGTGCCGCAACAGTGTGACATGGAAAATATATCTTCATATATGTTACCCTGTATACAATACTACCTAGCTTCTGAGGAATAGTCCGTATTGGGTATCGCTCGGGGAATAGCACATCGGTTGTGTCCATTCAGGATTGGATGGCATTAAATGTATCACCGCGTGTGTGATTGATTGCTTGAGTTCAGACCTAAATATGTGCGTGGCTGACCGTTCTGAGCATGGTGACTTGAGGTGCTTTAGGAGTAATAGCGTTTGGATAGAATAATGAGCTATGGCAAGGCCACGTGATGTTATGACCTTTCGATGAGGATTCAGGTAGTCTAATTCTATGATGTGAGACGAGATCTCAGTTATGTGTTGTGATGGTATTGAGGAATTTTAATTATAGCTCTTTGTGTGAGTCAACTGTCATGATTCGAGTGTGTTCAGATCGTTCTTATTGCAGCATGTGTTGTGCTCGTCGCGGCTTAGGCCGGTGTTAAGGTGTCATATCACCAGTGTGATGTGTTATAATCGAAATGATCGCTGGAGTCATTAATGAGTACGAGCATATTTGATCTCAGTTCGTTAGAGAGGTAATATCGAGGTTTGGCTCCGAAATCTATTGTGGTATCAGTTAAAAAGGTAAATGGATTCATGAATGGTTGACCCGAGAGATGGGTTCGGTATATCGCGTGCTTCAGCCACTCTGGGCAGGATATGAAGGTGCAGGAATAAGACTCTATCTAATGAGAGAGCTTTTTCTGCTAGTATTTGGTCATGGTGGCCATTGTTGTGATTAGAGACCATCGTCTCGAGCGATTAGGTTGTTTGATACATCATGTGATCTCACCCGGGGTGGCAAGTATGGTCTATTACAAATGGATCGTTTGTATTCTGAGTATAGGCATGAGATTCGGATTTGGTATGTGAATTTGGAAAGTGCATTGTGGTCTATGGTGCGGATGGGCTATGAGATTTCCAGCTATACTATGTTATCGGACTTATGAAAGATAGGGTGAAGTGGTACCACCCCGAGTATATGCTTGGTGAGGTCATTCAGCTATTGTGTTGAATCTAGTACAACTCTTGGTCCGCTCGAGGATGAGCGTTTGCTTAAGTTGGGGAGAATGTGATGACCCGGCCCGTCATCATGTGAGTTATCACCTCGTTATCCCCATTATATGCTTGTTGATGTTGTAATATGCATGTTGGGTAAGTTTGAGTCAAACCGGGTTGAGTTTGGTTGAAATTGAGACAAATAGTGTCTTCGAAGAAGGAATAGATGAGAAAAGTCAGCTGGATGTTGACTTGTGGGTTAGAGAGCACGGAATCGAATTCTGATGATTCGGTCAGCTCCAGGAGGTCATTTATGAACTAGCAGAGCGATCGGAAGTGAATTTGGAGGTCCGGTGTAGTTTTAGGCTTGAATTGGCTAAAGTTAATTTTGGCGATATCCGATCGATAGGTGAGATTTTGATCTGGGAGCCGGAATGGAATTCCGACAGTTGCATTAGCTTCGTTAGGTGATTTTGGATGTGTCTGCAAAATTTCAGGTCATTCGGAGGTCATTTGGTCGGGTTTTTGATCGAATGTCGGTTGCGGAAGTTTGAATGAAAACTTAGGCTTGAATTGCTTGAATTTGATGTTTTTCCGTATTAAAGGATGTGTTTTTATCATTGGATCAAGTTTGTATAGTGCTGTGGAGAATGTTTGTAGTTATCGTTGGAGTCTCGGGGGACCCGGGGTGGTTTCAGGAGGTTAAACGGAAGAATTTCAGAGTGGTATTTTTGCTTCTGCGGGTGGGGGACCGCAGAAGCGGAAGCGTAGGGGCGGAAATATTCTCGCAGGAGCAAAATTTGGCTATGCTGGGGACTTCCGCAGAAGAGTCCAAGGATGCGTAGGGGTGGGCTCGCAGAAGCGAGCCCATGATCGTAGGAGCGGAGGAGGCCAGGCCGGGGAGCTTCGCAGAAGCGGAGTCCAGTCCGCTTATGCGGTCTCGCAGGTGCGAGACCTGGACCGCAGAAGCGGAACTAGGCGGCTTGGCATGGAATCGCAAAAGTGACAAGGCGACCGCAGAAGCAGACTCGCAGGTGCGAGTCCAGAGCCGCATAAGAGGACATCGTGCCTATGATAAAAATAACAGAAGGGGTAAAATTTCATATGTCATAAAACATTAGGGCTCGGTTTTAAGAGGCGAATTGGGCGATTTGGACGGCAAATTGCTGGGAGTTCATCGGGTTATCATCGGAGGTGAGTTTTATGGTTCATTTACGTGTTTTTATCTTGAAATCCTCCTCTATTTTACTGAAATTGGAAGGAATCATGGGGGAATTTAGCCTAAGCCAGGGCATTGATAAAATGCCGATTTGAGTGGGCAAACGGAGTCCGATTTTGGAAAACATTATATGCATAGACTCGTATTGAGACGAGGATTCCGAATATGTAACTTTTCTAATTATTCGAGAAGCGTACCAAAAGTTGGGTTTTGACAACATCATGGGTTTTGGTGTAAACCGAGTTATTTAGATTGGGTTATGTCTAATTAGCCTATATTGATGTATTCTTATTGATTTTGAGCAGATTTGGCATCCGATGATTTTGATTTTCGAGGCAAGCGCAAGGAGAGCTAGGACTTCTACCGGTTCGAGGTGAGTGGTGGTAGAAAATAATGTATTGAGGGTTTAGAACCCCGTACTTGCATTATACGGTGCTATGTAGAGATGAGATGTTATATTGGGCCAGAGAGGCCAAGTCTATACCGACTGAGATAGGGTCAAGGACTCACTATGAGATGTTATATTAGGCCTGAGAGGCCAAGTCTATACCGACTGAGATAGGGTCAAGGACCCACTATGAGATGTTATATTGGGCCTGAGAGGCCAAGTCTATACCGACTGAGATAGGGTCAAGGACCCACTATGAGATATTATACATATATCTATATTGGATCGGGCTGCACACCACAACAGTATATATATATTTTATCGGGCTGCACGCCACAGCATTATATATATTGGATCGGACTGCACGTCGCAGTAACATACATGTGGATCGGACTGCACGCTGCAGTATCATAGAACTTGGGCCTAGGGAGCCCCTCCGAAGTCTGTATACACCCCCAGTGAGCGCCGTCGATGTTAAATGGAACGGGTTGCGCGCCGCAGCGGTATATGTACTGGAGCGGGCTGCACGCCGCAGCATTATACTTATACATACCCATATATACATACTTAAATACTTATACGTTAAAGACATATGTATATATTTACATACATTGAGTTGGCTGTACACCGTAGCGGTACGGGTGAGGATTTGGTTAATGTGGGACCTTGTTGAGATAGATGTGGACTGGAGATCAGAGTACTCACTGTAGTGATGACTTACCTGTGGGGGTTTGCCTTAGAACTGTTTAGTGATAGTACATGAGATTTTATTTTCAGTTGTTGTTTATTATTATTACTCACTAAGTTGAAATATACTCACCCCACTCCCCTGTAGTTTTTATACAGGTTCAGGAGAGCAGTTGAGCTATCGCAACTGCTTTACTATCATCATTCAGTGGAGACTTCGAGGTAGCTGCCGACGTCTGCAGTACCTGACCTAAGCTCTTTATCATTTCGTTGTTTCCATTCTGCCTAGACTTAATTGTGTAGTAGATTTTATTTGTAGAGGCTCAGACTTGTGACACCACGATTTGGTTGGGACCGTATTTTGTATGTTTCTACTATTACATTTATTATTTTGATATGAACACTTGCTGTTTAAGTTTAATTTGATTAACTGGAATTAATAAACGGTTGGTTAAGAGATAATATGGTCGGGCATGCCTAGCATTATGTTGGGCGCCATCACGACCGGGGTTTGAGTCGTGACAGCAATTCAAAGCACATAACCGCTACGGCGTGTAGCCCGATCCACTTAACGTCGACGACGCTCACTAGGGGTGTGTACAGACTCCGGAGGGGCTCCTACAGCCCAAACGCAATACCGGTGCGGCGTGCAGCCCGATCCTCATACCAACCGCTGCGGTGTGCAGCCCGATCCATCCCTAGTCCACAACAAACATATAAGTCACACAACAGCTCAAATTATTTATTTCCAGGTTTCAGTTCATAAATTATGAAAATATTTTAACTTTTACTTAATTTTCCCAAACCAGGTGACTTAGCGTTTCAATACGGTGATTTCAAACCAGGACTGAGATCAGTGATTAAGCAAGTATACCTATCACATATATAACTATCCCCTAGGGATACTACAGGTCGGCACAAGGCCCTAAACACGGCTTACAGCCCACAATATTATCAAACACAGTGTTTTTCAACCACTAATATCATATTATACTCATTGGGGATGGACTAAGTCTCAATACCCAGTCAAAATCAATCCCGCACCTGCCATGGGGTGCGAGCCAGGCCCTAATAGCGTCACAATGTGCTAAGCTGGGGTTTCGACAGTCTACCATATATACAAACTACTCACCTCTAGTCGGCCGTGGACTCGTCCGCGATACCTTTTCCCTTCAAATTTGCTGCCTCGTGCGTCGAATCTAGTCAAAACCACAATAATAACATAAATATGGGTCAAAGAAACATAACCCAATCAAAATTACTCGAAAAACGCAATAATTCACGAAGTTGGAAAAACCCGAGCCCCGGGCCCACTTCTCGAAAAAAATTCTGAAAATCATACCAGCGGATTTCTCGTTTTGCCATGAGTCCATGCATATAAAATTTATCGAAATCGGAGTTCAAATGGCCTTTCAAAACCCAAAAATTTGTTTTCATGATTTAGGCCCCTAGTTCTTCACAAATTCTACCCAATTTCAGGAATTTTGGTATTGATTCTAGCATAAAATCATATTTTTGAGTCAAGAAACTTACCTCAAGATATTACCCATTGATTTCTCTGTTAAAAATTGCCTCAGAAGCTTCTTCCCGTTCCAAAATTGGAAGAGAACTCGACCTGCTCATTATAGGTATACAATTCGCGCGCTTTACTGCTCCCAATGGATTCCTTGTGAAGTTTTAATAAATTTAGGCTTTTGAATCACTCAAGTTGACCTTATAATGAAGGAGATATGTAGGTTTTAAGATTTGCAAATAGTGCAGGTTTTTAATACGCCGTCAGGGGCAGTTTTGTCATTAACCTGAAATTCTGGGCAATCTTCGTAAAATGGCCATTAAATCCTCATACGATGTCCAAATTCGATGATTCTATTTGCTACGGGTCCGTAATTACGATACGGATCTAATGCTTTATTCAAAACAGTAATCAGAGCTCATTAGTTCAATATGATATCATTTATGCTTGAAGAAACGATGTCGAAGCATAAGAAAAGCGAGCACAATGCAATCCAAAGCTATCTGAAACTCACCCGAGCTCCTCGGGATCGCATACGAACATATTAACATGTCACATATGATCATGCAAAGTTAGTTTCACTCTTAAATCACTAATACTAACATCAAAATACCAAATTTACATCGGATTCAAGCCTAAATTCTTCTAAAACTTCCGAAACTTGCATTTGATCTAAAACCCAACTAAACGACATCCGAATGACCTGAAATTTTGAACACACAACAAAAATCACATATCAAAGCATACATCAACTCTTGGAATTCCATTCCGAGCTATCTAACTCATAAGTCAATATTCTGTTGACTTTTCCAAACTAACCTTCTCATAAAGAGACCAATTACCTCATTTCTAACCAAACTCTATCCGAATTACTTCAAATTGTCCAAAAGCATATAATGAAACATATACAAGCATAAAACGGGGAAAAAAGGGCAGTAACTCCCGTAATGACGGGTCGGGTCGTTACATCCTCCCCAACTTAAACAAACGCTCGTTCTCGAGCGTATCGAGAGTTGTCCTAGAAGCCAACCAGTAGCTGAATGATCTTACCAACCATATACCTAGGGTGATCCCTCATCACCCTATCTCGCATAACACCGATAACACAATATAGCCAAATTCACAATTCATTTAATCTATATACCAAACCATACAACCACGTCGCACTTTCCAAAAATCATACACCAGATCAGAAATTCACATCTAAACTCAAAGTAAGCTCGAACCAGCTGTAATACCCATACTTCCACCCTCAGGTGAAAACATATGATATAGCGCCTAAACCAAACACTTGGTCTCATAACTTCTATTCACAGCAGTTGTCCCTAGCAACCAATTACCGGCAGAGAACCTCTTATTAGCTAAAGCCTTATTTCCACACTTTCCTATACTACTAACGATGAATGAAACTCATTATAAATTGTAATCATCTCTCAGATCAACCACTCATGAAACCACTTCCCTTAAATGATATCACAACAGATTTACGGGTCAAACCTCGATATTATCTTTCTATCAAGATGAGATCAAATCTATCCGTATTCATTAATGAACCCAACGATCACCTCGAATCCAACAACACTCTTTTGAAATGATACCTCGATACAAGTCTAAACCACATCTTGCATTATACACGCACCAGTAAGAAACAATCTGAACACACTCAAATCAGGACAATGACTCAAACGAAAGAGTTGTACCTCAATCTCATCAATACTATTACAATACAAGGTTGATACCTCGTCTCACATCATAGAAATAGTATGCCTGAATCAATCTCGAAAGGTCATAATTCCCATAGCCTCGCTATAATGCGCGATCCTATCCCACCACCGTTACACCTGAAACACCTCAAGTCGCTATGCTCAAAATCAACAAACACGCACATTGTCTGAAACCAATTTAATTCTTTACACCCACGATGAAACAGAGGACACACAACACACAACCCGATAGACCATAGACATTGCTCCATACACCGAGCGACACTCAATTACTCTTCCCGCTCGACTTTCGTTATGAATTCTAAATGGGACCGCACCACATATGCCCATAACTAACAAATCACAATGTCTTACAACATCGAAAAACAACTCAGGGTTAACCAAGCTAACTCAAGCTAAATGAGTAGCCATATCGGCCTGCCAACGAATTTAGTGCCAAGAAGCCTGAAAATGTTTCTTCCACTTCTCTAACTCCTGCCGAAGGCACCAAATAATACCGAAATCTATAATATCACCCGGTTACATGCCCGGCCATACAAAACAAATCCAAAAAGTCCCTTAATATGGAACGGTATCAATGATAGCAGCCTCTGCACTGACATGTAACACAACTGCCCAATTAAGAAAGTACCCCAATCCCGGTCGTGATGGGCCCAACACAACTGCTAAAACATATTCTAACGCACTTCACCACTTAACACGTGGCATTTCTGGCATAGCTCCTAATGCAATAGTTTAAAATCATCGAACACTACGATAACCAGTCCGAATTCCAATGTCACATCCACAATATAACATACCAGCTAATAAAGATTCACCGTAATAATGTAGCCTGTACATCAGAACTCCATATGACACACACATCATCATACCTGATCCCAGTTTCCACTGTGCGAATACATGCACCCATTTGATACCTAATCATTCCATGACAGATACTCAATATTTACCTGTGCTACCATGCAAACACGAATACCACTGGTGGACCCAACAAAAGCATGCCACAATACTACTGAAATTTAATTAGTTTAATCATATTACCTTTTTTTGAAACACATACTCTTGTCAACTCACTATGATTAGCAACACCATTTCCTTGGACCTAAGAGGGCCATTCACCCTAATCATATGAAGCTCTATTATCTAATCGCTTAGAAGGAATCACTACATATTCCATGATCTGCATGACATACACATGCCTTGTGCAAATTCTTACAATGCTGACACGACGGATGAGATCCGTATACATTCTTATACTCTTGGCAAGGACTATCACCTTATTCGGAACCAAACAATGGTATTAGCTCTTTACCTCACTTCATATACTCAGATTGCACTAATCTCAAATTCAATGATCTCGTTTCACTTAGTACGAACTGCTCGGGCAATGATCCACTCCAGACATAAATAAATGTCTCATATGATGCCCCAATGTGCCAATGGGTTACCGATTCGAATGCGGTACTAAAGAAAATGGGCTTTGAAAGGAAATTATCAAATTCTACGCACTAACACGGACTTTCCTTGGAAAATAGGAAGCAAGACATACCACGATGGCATATAGAGAACTATACTCGATACCACACTGTTGCGGCATGCAACCCGCTCGAGATAGCATACCCATGGCGGCGTGCCACCCGATCCACACATATCTATCACATAAGAACATGCTCATCGAGCCAAATTTGCTCATTACAACGTAATACCGAGTATCGGTCATACGCATGCTAAGTGCATGATATCATTCCTGAGGAATATTTAATGTTATAAACTACAAAACTCAAGCACAACTGAGGTGCGATGTACAATTGGAATTTCAACAGCAAAGCTGCTCATATAACATCATTCCTACGCGGATTCCTAACATGTAAGCACTTTCTCGAGCCTTGTCATGATTCACCCAACGCAATGCATCACTACGCGCAATATCTGACAAAGAAACGTTAACCTAACTACTCCTCTATGAGAACCGCATTACAACAATGCACACATCTGGCCTGATATAGAGCCATTATTCACATTAAATCTATCCACTGACTTCAATCCGATTTTGATAACACTGAACTAGTCTAATAACCTTTCAAAGGTCCATAATAACTTCCATTTTCTTCATAGAACACAAGAACAACCATAATAATCAGAGCAATCCTCCCCAGTTCACAACCCATTATGCCAAGTGCCCCCCAGGCATGAATCTTTAATTAATGACATCATCTCAAACTTCATACTTGGTTTACATCTTTAATCAATCAAGCGATCACATGTCGCACTTATAAAATCTTCCAATGGGAAACACCCTCACAACCTACCTCAACAATATTTGGGGCGTACCTCCAAACCACCGGTCGCTCTAATGTTGAAGAGCGATCAAGAATCATTAGCCAGGACATAATACTGCTCTCAGGTGAAGCTTAAGACGATGCTAATTTATATTAACCATCGAAACTTCCTTCTTGCTCATCCGATCTCTTGACATCTTGTCAAAAATTTTCCTTCACTCGTGCCATTCTCGGCTCAATTTCTGCAATCAGAACTGGTTCACCAGTATACTTTAAGATAGAACCAACATAGCACATAATCATGCAACCAGCTAATCAACGACATCCTCCCTAACTTAGATCGAAGCCATATATATATCACAACATATATACCCTATTGTTGTTGTAATACCATGGTGGGATTAAACTCACTCTTTCACACGCTTGTGGAGACACGGACCATCAGAAATTTTAACCCTTCTGCCATTTTCTTGCATTAACCCACATAACTGTTAAGCCCATACTCTAGGTGTCCAAATTTTTACTAAGTCCCAAATTTTTCAAAAATTTTGGCAGAGTTTCCTTTGTAATTGGTCCTATCCACCTGCCAGAGAATCACCAATATCATCCTAACAACACAGCTACAACTCGACAAAACATCAAAATGTATATCAACAGCATTAATCTCAATACTACCTGTATTATATTATCAAAATCGATACAGGGACATGCATTGCACTTATTTTAATCATAACACATATAAAATACCGCCAATTTACTTTTTTAAGTCTGAACTCATACCGCCACACATATTGCACATAACTTTCCAACCAGGAGATACAAGAATATTCTTCACGTGCCTGCAACTTGAGGCTACACAACAGATCGCAATAGGAATGAATCGCTTAACAGTTCATCTATTATCCCGCAAGCTTCTTCGTCACTACCAATATCACATAGACACACCTCAAAGAACTAACTTACTCATCACGTGGATATCCAACCACCATCCCAGCTAATGAGGACATTACCGAACACATAAGTTTAAAGCACTTACTTGCATAATCAGCACGTCAGCGCTCAAGCCATAGGCGAAGATTCAGCCCCAAGTCCTCCAGAATGGCCCAACATGAACTCACGGAGCTTACATCTCGCTCCTCGATCGGGGAATCACAAGCCATCGATGCAGATGTATTACTGAATGCTCACGTGCGCATTCAAACGTGTGGAAGAAATTTCAAGAGTTATTTATCAAGCTGAATCAAATATGCACGATAAGAATTCCAAGAAAGTGAAGTGTTTCCTAAAGGTTATGTAGCCTCCCGAGGATAGATACGGACGTCTACGTACCGATCCGAGAAAGCCTACTAAACCGGCTCATGACTCACGAGTCCTAGTAACCTAGGCTCTGATACCAACTTGTCACGACCCCAATCTCGGTCGTGATGGCGCCCAACACAACTGCTAGGCAAACTCGACCATTTACCCTCTCATCCCGAGCATGAAGCTCAAATCAATTACCTGGATATTATTATCAACAATAAAGCTAAACTGAATAGCCACCCAAAGATCTTGGGTCATGAGTCTAGAGCCTCTAAACATGATCGGATAACAATATCTAAACCAAATACTCAAGTATGCATAATGTATATACAAAGGAAAACTGGAATAAGAAGAGAAGCCAGGTCCTGCGAACGCCAGCAGCTACCTTAGCAGCTCGGATAAATACTGATAAAAGCTGGAGTGCTCGTCTATCCCTCTTGTGTACCTGAATTTGCACACAAAGGTGCAGGGAGTAGGGGTGAGTACTAAGTACTCAGTGAGTAATAAATATATACAAGTAGCTGAAAGTAATAAATCCACAAGATACCACATAATGAAGTTAAACTAAAGTCTGATTCCTCCTACGAACTAGCAAAAACAATAGTACATTACCACTATCACAGATAATTCACAGACAAGGAATGCAATACAAAGCACATAACCGCTATGGCGTGTAGCCTGATCCATTTAACGTCCGGCGCTCACTGGGGGTGTGTACAGACTCCGGAGGGGCTCCTACAGCCCAAGCGCAATACTGCTGCGGTGTGCAGCCCGATCTATCCTCAGTCCACAACAAACATATAAGTCACACAACAACTCAAATTATTTATTTCCAGGTTCCGGTTCATAAATTATGAAAATACTTTAACTTTTATTGAATTTTCCCAAAACAGGTGACTTGGCGTTTCAATACGGTGATTTCAAACTAGGACTGAGATCAGTGATTAAGCAAGTATAGCTATCACATATATAACTATCCCCTAGGGAGACTACAAGTTGGCACAAGGCCCCAAACACGACTTACAGCCTACAATTATATCAAACACAGTATTTTTCAACCACTAATATCATATTATACTCATTCGGGATGGAATAAGTCTCAATCCCCAGTCACAATCAATCCCGCACCTGCCATGGGGTGCGAGCCACGCCCTACTAGCATCACAATGTGCTAAGTTGGGGTTTCGAACCCTCAGGCTACCATATACACAGACTACTCACCTCTAGCTGGCCGTGGACTCGTCCGCGATACCTTTTCCCTTCAAATTTGCTGCCTCGTGCGTTGAATCTAGTCGAAACCACAATAATAACATAAATATGGGTCAAAGAAACATAACCCAATCAAAATTACTCGAAAAATGCAATAATTCACGAAGTTCGTAAAACCCGAGCCCCGTGCCCACTTCTCGAAAAAATTCCGAAAATCATACCAACAGATTCCTCGTCTCGCCGCGAGTCCGTGCATATAAAATTTATCAAAATCGGAGTTCGAATGGCCTTTCAAAACCCAAAAATTCGTTTTTATGATTTAGGCCCTAGTTCTTCACAAATTCTACCCAATTTCAAGAATTGTGGTTTTGATTCTAGCATAAAATCATGTTTTTGAGTCAAGAAACTTACCTCCAGCGATTACCCATTGATTATTCTCTTAAAAATCGCCTCAGAAGCTTCTTCCCGTTCTAAAATTGGAAGAAAACTCGACCTGCTCATTATAGGTATACTGTTCGCGCATTTTACTGCTCCCAATGGATTCCTTGTGAAATTCTAATAAATTTAGGCTTTTGAATCACTCAATTTGACCTTATTAATGAAGGATATATGTAGGTTTTAAGATTTGCAAATAGTGCAGGTTTTTAATACGCCGTCAGGGGCAGTTTCGTCATTAACCTGAAAATCTGGGCAACCTTAGTAAAATGGCCATAATATCCTCATACAATGTCCAAATTCGATGATTCTTTTTGCTACGGGTCCTTAATTACGATACAGATCTAATGCTTCAATCAAAAAAGTAATCAGAGCTCATTTGTTCAATATGATATCATTTATGCTTGAAGAAACAATGTCGAAGCATAAGAAAAATGAGCACAATGCAATCCAAACCTATCCGAAACTCACCCGAGCTCCTCCGGACCGCATACGAACATATTAACATGTCACATATGATCATGCAAACTTAGTTTCATTCTTAAATCACTAAAACTAACATCAAAATACCAACTTACATCGGATTTAAGCCTAAATTCTTCTAAAACTTCCGAAACTTGTATTTGATCTAAAACCCAACTAAACGACATCCGAATGACCTAAAATTTGGCACACACATCACAAATCACATATCAAAGGATACAGCAACTCTTGGAATTCCATTCCGAACTGTCTATCTCATAAGTCAATATACGGTTGACTTTTCAAAACTAACCTTCTCATAAAGAGACCAATTACCTCATTTCTAACCAAACTCTATCCGAATTACTTCAAATTGTCCAAACACATATAAAGAAACATATAGAAGCATAAAATGGGGAAAACAGTGTAGTAACTCCCGTAACGACGGGTCGGGTCGTTACAATGGATCCATGCTGTGAAGGCTGTGCCATCCTCACTTCATCAAATGGTAAAGTTCGAGTGGGACAGTCAAGAAATTGTGGTCCATGGTGATGATAATTCTTGTAACACTATCACTCCCTTTGAAGAGTTTGAGGGCGATAAAGGCCCATGGGTGTACCAAGTGGTAGATACCATATCAGTCGCTAAGGTTCCGGAGGGCGAGCATGTTCCTATGCCAAAAGTGGCTTCAGTATAAGTTATGGTTGCCACAGAGTTGTTGAAAAATGGATTTCTCCCTGGAAAGGGATTGGGAGCTGCATTATAGGGTATTAAACAACCGGTATCTCTTCCCGGAAACATTGATACTTTCAGGTTGGGTTTTAAACCAACCATTTCTAATATAAAGATAGTTCAAAAACTGAAGAAGAAAATATGGACCCTCTCTAAGCCTATCCCTTTCCTCTCCCATTCATTTGTCAGGTCTGGTACAAAGAGGCGTCCACCGACAGTAATGCCCAACTTAGCAGAGATAAGGCCCGACAAGGAGTTACTTGAAAGATTTGAAAAGCTATTTGAAGACGTGGATATGGTAGAAGCGGTTGAAGGCACATGTAGAATGGATGTCCAATTTTTCAGATCCCATTCCAAGTTGAATAATTGGGAAGCTACTCCTCTTCCACCTCGAATGGAGTTGTGGTAGTTAGTTTTGTTTTTGCTACTAAATCTATTTATATAAAGGTTGTAATACAGATTTCTATGTTCCGTCCAATAGGATGTGTCAAACCTTGTTTTCTTTCGAATTTTAATGAAATGCAATTTCTTTCTCCCTCTATTCCTGATAGCCTTATTTTCTTTTTCTTTTTCTTGTACAGTCCATTTTATGCCGATTTCAATGATGTGTCATGCATGAGAAATTCTCGACCTAGTCTGGATAATCAAATAGTAATATAAGAAATTGAATGTGAAAATGAGGCGGAGTATGATGATGAGGAAGCTTTGGAAGAAATTAGTAAAGAGTTGAGTCAATATGAGGAAAAACCCAAACCGAACTTGAATGCGACAGAAGCCATTAATCTGGGGGATCAGGAAAACGTTCGAGAAACAAAGATAAGCGTTCATTTAGAAGCCTCACTCAGGGAAGAATTGATAAAGTTGCTGCATGAATACAAAGATATATTTGCATGGTTATACGATGATATGCCGGGACTGAGCACTGATTTGGTGGTCCATAAATTGCCCAGTTATTCAGAATGCCCGCCTGTCAAACAGAAGTTAAGGAAATTCAAAACAGATATCAGTGTAAAAATAAAAGAAGAAGTCATCAGCAGTTTGAGGCGAAGGTTATACGAGTTACCAAATATCCCACCTGGTTATCCAATGTTGTGCTTATTCCAAAGAAAGACGAAAAAACCAGGGTGTGTGTTGATTATCAAGACCTCAACAAAGCAAGCTCGAAAGACAATTTTCCATTGTGAAACATCCATATATTGATTGACAATTGTGCCAAACATGAGATTGGTTCTTTTGTGCATTGCTATGCGGGTTACCACCATATTCTGATGGACGAGGAAGATGCTGAAAAGATAGCATTCATCACACCTCGGGGAACATACTGTTAGGTGATGTCGTTTAGACTGAAAAATGCCGGCAACATAGATGAGGGCAATGACCACCATGTTCCATGATATGATACATCGGGAGATCAAAGTTTATGTGGATGATGTCATTATCAAGTCCAGAAAGCAATATGACCATGTTAAACACCTAAGAAAATTTTTCCAGAGGCTTCGCAAGTCCAATTTCAAGCTCAATCCAGTAAAATGTGCCTTTTGGGTGCCATCAGGGAAGTTGTTGGGGTTTGTGGTGAGTTGACGTGTTATTGAACTAGACCCGTCCAAAATTAAAGCCATCCAGGAATTGCCTCCACCAAAGAGCAAGAAAGATGTGATGAGTTTGCTCGGCAGGTTGAATTACATTAGCAGATTCATTGCCCATCTTACATCAAACTTGTGAGCCTATCTTTAGATTGCTGAAGAAAGATGTTGTAGTTAAATGGACAGAAGAATGTCAAGTCGCATTTGATAAAATCAAGGAATTCTTGGCCAACCCACCTGTATTGGTTCCGCCTGAGCCAGGAAGACCTCTAATCCTTTATTTGACGGTGTTGGATAGTTCTTTCGGCTGTGTACTGGGGCAACATGATGAAACAAGGAAAAAGGAACATGCAATTTATTACCTCAATAAGAAATAAATATTTTACGAGGTAAAATACACTCAATTAGAAAGGACATGTTGTGCTTTGACCTGGGTGGCACAGAAATTAAAACATTATTTGTCAACGTATACCACTTATCTCATTTCCCGGCTGGATCCGTTGAAGTACATTTTTTAGAAGCCCATGTCCACAGGGAGGCTTGCTAAATGGCAAATTCTACTCACAGAATTGGATATTATTTATGCAACCCACACTGCAATGAAAGCACAAGTAGTTGCCGATCACCTAGCGGAGAATCCAGTTGATGATGAATATGAACCGCTAAAAACATATTTTCCTGATGAGGAAGCAATGAGCATTGATGAATTGGAACAAGATGAAAAGCCTGGCTGGAAGTTATACTTTGATGGGGCTGCTAACAACAAAGGGGTCGGAATAGAAGCATTGCTTATTTCAGAGACGGGTCAGCATTATCCTGTCACCGCTCAACTTTTTTTCTTTTGTACTAATAATATGGCCGAATATGAAGCATCCATATTGGGATTGAGAATGGCTATAGATATGGGTGTCCAAGATATTTTGGTCATGGGTGACTCGGATCTCTTGGTACATCAGATTCAAGGAGAATGGGAAACACGGGATTTAAAACACATACCATATCGGCAATGTCTGCATGAACTATGCCATTGGTTTCAGTCCATAGAATTCAAACACATCCTAAAGAATCCATAGTGAAGATGTCAATGCTCTGGCCACTTTGGCATCAATGCTACATCATACAGATAAAGCTTATGTAGACCCGTTGCAAATTCAGGTTCGTGATCAACATGCTTATTGTAATACGGTAGAAGAAGAACTCGATGGTGAGCCATGGTTCCATGATATTAAAGAGTACGTCAGAATGGGGTTGTATCTGGTACAGGCCTCAGGGGATCAAAGAGAGCTATCACACAATGGCAAGTAGATTCTTATTTAGCGGGGGAGGGGGGGTTGTATAAAAGAACCCCGGATCTCGATTTTGAGATGTATAGATGCAAAACAGGCTACAACAATTATGGCTGAAGTACATGCGAGAGTCTGTGGACCACATATGAGTGGGTATGTGTTAGCAAAGGAAATCCTCAAAGCAAGATATTACTGGCTTACTATGGAGCGGGACTGTATTAGCTTTGTGCGCAAATTTCACCATTGCCAAGTACATGGAGATTTGATCCATTCTCCACCATATGAGTTGCATACTATGTCAGCCCATGGCATCTCGTCGTTTGGGGTATGGAGGTCATTGGGTCAATAGAGCCAGTAGCATCTAATGCGCACAGGTTTATACTGGTCGCCATTGATTATTTTACTAAATGGGTTGAGGAAAAGACATTCAAATCGGTAACCAAGAAAATAATGGTTAATTTTGTACATGCAAACATCATTTGCCGGTTCGGAATTCTGAAGGTGATTATTACATATAAAGGTGCCAACTTTAACAGTCATTTAATGGTAGAGACATGTCAGAAGTTTAAAATTATGCACCGCAATTCCACACCATATCATCCTAAGGCGAATGAAGTAGTTGAAGCAGCCAATAAGAACATTAAGAAAATTCTTTGAAAAATGGTGGAAGGATCAAGGCATTGATATGAAAAATTTCCATTTGCTTTGTTGGGATATTGCACTACTGTCCGCACTTCGGTAGGTGTGACTCCTTATTCACTGGTGTATGGCACAAAAGCAGTAATACCCGTGAAAGTTTAAATACACTCCCTTCGAATCATTACGGAGGTAGGAATTGATGATGATGAATGGGTCAAAGCCCGATTGGAACAATTAAGCTTGATTGATGAGAAAAGACTGGCAACAGTATGTCATGGGCAATTGTATCAACAGAGAACGGCAAAAGCTTATAACAAGAAAGTGCGTCCATGAAAATTTGATGTTGGACAATTGATATTAAGACGTATCCTACCTCATTGGGCAGAAGCAAAATGAAAGTTTTCTCCACACTAGCAGGGGCCATTTGTTGTATCACGTGTATTTTCTAACGGAGCGTTATATCTAACAGATATGGAAGGAAAATGTGTAGAAATGGCTATCAATTCTCACGCAGCCAAAAGACATAATGTATGATTTCTTTATCTTCATGTATCTGATTGTATTTGTCATATTTTGAAATTGAAATGATGAACACATTTTGCATCGCTATCCAAACACTTTATCCATTACTATCCATTCGAGCCTCATTATATTATTCTTTCATATCCCTCTTTCGTAATCAACAACAAAGACAAAGATTAAATGATGAAAGTCAAGAGAAGAAAAGAAAAGAAAAGAAAAGAAAGAAAAAGAAAAGAAAGAAAAAAGAAAAGAAATGACTTGATCCCAAAAGGGTACGTAGGTAGCCTCACTGAGGTTTAGTCACAACAGAAGAAAAATCCAAGAATCCCGAAAGGAAGAAACTGGGGCAAAAGTTATGTTTGTTAGGAAATATATGATTCTGAAACTTGTAGCTTTTAAACCCATATTGGAATACTTTGAGCCTTTATACCCTTCTTTATGAACCCATCCAAAAGCCACATTACGGTCCAAAGAAAGACCTTCTGATCAATTTTAAGAAATGTCAACACAAGCAGGTAAGGTGAGTCATATCATGGACAACACTCTGGTACCAGAAAATGAAAAAAAAAACCAAAAATGAGAATCTTATTGGTAATACCCTTATAGGCACCGTAAGGCGATGTGAGTTGAGATATATAAAAATGAGAGAGTCTTATTGGTGAAAACCCTCACGAGCACCATAACGGATGCCATAAGGCGATGTGAGTTAAGAGAAATGAAATGAGAGAGTCTTATTGGTGAAAACCCTCACGGGCACCATAAGGTGAAAGTGAGAAAGAAGTTTGTGGTTGAAAGGCAGCAAAACAAACAAAGTTTGGGTTTTGTTGAAAATCGAGTTAAAGATCAAGTTGGCAAAAGTTACAATTGACAGTTGTTGGTTGGACAGATTAAGTTGGTTAATCCAAATGCATGGCATGATCAAAAGAATTAGCCTTCCCACTCATATAAGTCCTGTCCTTTTGTCTTTTCAAAGTATTTCTATCCTCAAAACTTCGAGGACATTGCATTTCATATTTCTTGGAATCCGTCTATAAAACATTTTTAGTTGAAGCTAACTACAAGCTTCCTAGTTATATGGAACACTAAGAGCGGGATTTATTAAAGGATAATTAAAAAAAGAAGGAGGACATATGGTAACCAAATATTTGGAGAAACAAGCAAAAGTTCTCAAGAAAGAGAGAGAAACACCGAGACAGAGACACAAGGAAAACACTTGGGTCATCAGGATAAAAAAATTTTGAAAGTTAGCCGGAAATTATGGCAAGGCAAAAGAGCAAGTTGGAGCAAGTTCAAATGTGGGATCAAGGCCAACAAGAATGCCAGTAGCTAACCACCATTTTATACTAACAAATTATTCTTTGATTAGAACAGTGACAAAGGATTCAAATTCTTACTAATCACTTTAAATTGAACGTGACCAATGTGGATAACAAGGGAGCACAAAATATTTTGTCAATCAGGCACCCACCTGGATAATAAGGGAATATAGTTCAATTTTAAAGGAAAGCAATGATATGCAAAGGAATCCATTTCAACCTCAGTAATTAGGCACCCATCTGAAGAATAAGGGAAGTATGATAATATGCTGCACCCAGTTATCAAACTGGGGCAGAAAAATTTTCTTTGTTTTGGATATTGTAAGCATGCGCGCACCTGAAGAATAAGGGAATATCTTTTCAGAATTCGCAAGTAGGCGCCCACATGAGAATAAGGGAATATCTTTTCAAATGTTGTAAGCAGGCATCCACCTGAAGAATAAGGGACTATCTTTTCAAAATTCGCAAGCAGGCGCCCACCTGAAGAACAAGGGAATACATTTCAAGCACAGCAAGCAGACACCCACCTGAAAAACAAGGGAAATATAGCACAACTTTTATCGCAAGTTAACATTCAGTAATGTCATGCACCCAGTTATCAAACTGGGGCAAAAATTTTCTTTGTTTTGTATGATGTAAGCAGGCGTCCACCTGAAGAATGAGGGAATATTTTTTTCAAAGTTTATAAGCAGGCACCCACCTGAAGAATAAGGGAATATCTTTTTAAAAAGTTCGCAAGCAGGCGCCCACCTAAAGAACAAGGGAATATCTTTTCAAAGTTTGTAAGCAGGCACCCACCTGAAGAACAAGGGAATATCTTTTCAAAGTTCGTAAGCAGGCACCCACCTGAACAACAAGGGAATATCTTTTCAAATGCAGTAAGCAGGCACCCACCGGGAAAATAAGGGAAGTACAATTCGAAGTTTAGCTTTAAATTCTTAAAATTGATAACATGATATACACAGGCACCATACCGGGGCAGCAAAGTTTTCTTTGTTTTTCAATTGTGCAAGCAGGCACCCACCTGAAGAATAAGGGAATATCTTTTCAAATGCAGTAAGCAGGCACCCACCTGAAAAGCAATGGAACATGTTGCAAGCAGGAGCCCACCTGAAGAATAAGGGAATACTTTTCAAGCAATCGTAAGCAGGAGTCCACCTGAAGAATGGACACGATCAAGTAATTCAAGAACATGGTAATTCAAGAACACAAGATAGCAGACATTAGATAGGATTTTGTAAAACATAGGGCATAGCTTAGGATAGCTTCTTTTATCTTTACAATGGTCTAATAAGGGGTCATCAAGCAGTAACAACAGTAACTGCAATGAGATCATAGCTCCTGGTAGTCTCACCTACCTGACATTCTTGAACTACACTGACCTGATTCCTGTTTAGCCCAGGATATGTAGGTAATCTCCGAAGAAGGATGTGGTCAAACTTTGCAAAAAAAGCTTCATACGAAATATGCGAATGGGCAAAAATCCCTCATTACTGCTCACTTGTCTTTGCACTGTAACTCTGTGTGTTCTCAAGCAAAGAGGGGCAGCTGTGAGCACATGATTTTTGTCCTAAGCAAATTATTCCCAAAATCTAAACAAAATTATTTTTAAATTTTATCAAATAATTTATGGCATTTTTTGTTAATTAGTTGCATAGTAATTCATAAAAAAAAATATGCAGAAATATTAGGATTTTAATTTTATAATTTTTTGTGTTAGTACATTTTGAGAACAAATTAATAATAGCATTTTTATGCTCTCAATTGAAAAATATCTTTAAAAGATTAATTACTGCAAAATTAGTTAAAATCAGAAAATAGAAGAAAAAAGAAAATACAAAAAATAAATTCAAGATACAAGAAAGAAATACAAAAATAATTAAATAAATACAAAAGGAAAATACAAAATATATAAAGTAAATAAAATACAAAAAAAAAATACAAGTTAAGACAAATACAAATATACAGAAAATTGGGCTAAATGTTAGTGGCCCAAAAGTTTAAATACAATTGACCCAAGCCCAAATTCCACCCGGTCAAGCCCCAGCCTTAGAACTAAACGACACCGTCTTGGAAATAAATCTGAACCATCGATCAATTTAATCCAACAGACCAAGTTTGAGTCCATTTAAAAGAAACGATGTCGTTCCATTCTCAAAAGATATGAACCGTTGAGATCATTTAATCCAACGGTAATAATGTTTGGCTTGATTAAAAAAGAGACGACCTCGTTCATTGATTAAGAAATCTTATCAGTTCATTATCCTTCATCCAACGGCTCTGGTTCAATGAACCACTTTTAATATATCAATATACACCCAAACCCTAAATCATTTCATCCTTTCTTCTTCGTCATCTTCCTGTAGCCTCCACAAACCCCCACCGATCCCGCCGGAACCCTAATAGCGGGACACAGGACTTATGCCAATCCCTCCTAAGAAAACACCCCAAAACCCCCGTTAACCACTAATTCAAACCCTCTACCCCATTTCCTTCGAATCTCCCTAGTTTTCTTCGAATATCCCAAAAGGTGACGCCGGTAACCCTAACTCCGGCAAACAAAACTTTAACCAATCAAGTCCAAAATCATAAAAAACCACCCCCTTACCATCCGCATCACTGTCGTAAAGGATTTGAGCCCTAAAAGTCATTGAAATGGCTCGAATAAAAAATTAAAGTTCACTGGTGACCAAGAAATTCAAGATAATAGATGCCAAGACCTCTGAAAACTTTGAAAATATTTCATGACTAAAAAAAGAAAAAACACAAAAAGTGACTGTTCGATAAAAAATCCAAGCTAAGTTTCTTCTTCTTTATTATTATTATTATTACTTCTGTTTCTTGGTTTTCTATCTCGTGCATGTGATTTTTTGTATGAGTTTTGCTTGTTTTCCATTACTTTTCTTTTAAAATTCTGTTTTTGCTAAAAGTCTACTGATTTTATGGAAAAAATAATACCTTTTAATAAGTAATTAGATATTAATTTGACAATTAGATTTTCAGAATGATTTTATTTGTTTGTTTCTTATTTTTCTGAAATTGGTCGATTCTACAAATTGTTAGAGTTAATTTTTTATATTAGTTAGTATTAATTAGTTTGAAAATTAGTCACTACTAACTAGTTCGAATATTTATTAGTATATTTTAGGATTAGTTATTCAAATCGGATATAGCTGTTAGTCTCTTAGTCATTAGTAAATTCAATAGTTAATTTTGATTAAGTTCTGATAATTAGTTAGTTTATGATAAAAATAATTAAATAATTCAGGGGATAAAAAGGTGAAAGGGCTCGGTTACTTAGTAAAATATTTAAAATGCATGGGTATTTTGAGAATCTTAAAAAGGTCCACTAGTAATAAACCATAAGAAGTAGGGGCATTCTAGGTAGAGAAAAATGGCAATAGGATAACTTTCTAAGTGAAGTGGGGGTATATAGGGAATTATACTAAGATAAAAGGTTCTAGATTGGGTTACTGGCGTGATTCTTAACAAATAAGGGTAGTTAGTTGAATAAAATAGTAAAACAAAAAGGGTAAACTCAAAATAAAGAGGGACTAATTCATAAAATCTGGAATATGAATTTCCCTCCCTTTTTTTAAATCTATAAATATGCACCGATATGCCTCATTTTGCAAGTTGGAGCAATCTGAAAATCTCTCTGAAATAATTATGTTAATCTAGATCTCCATCTTCAAAATTGACCATTTTCAAAATTCAAAAATATCGAAAACATCGTAGAGAAGTTCAAAGTCTCACTGGTTTATTAGTTTTGAAATCAAGTTGAGTTCTGTTAGATGATTCTGGTGATTTCTGGTGATCAAATGTGTTTGAAATGATATCGAGTTAGTTGAGTGCTTGGTTCTGTGGACTTCTATCAGTGTTGGGGTTTTAATTTGGATATTTGAAGCTGTGTTTGGAGCTGTTTTTGTGCTGATTCTGTTACTTTGTTGTTAGAGATCTAATTCATCTCTTACCTAAATTTTTATCTCAGGTACACGATTGTATCCTTCAAGTTTTGAATGAATGAAGTTCATCTCTGTCATTTGATCGTTGAAATCATTAGTGTTAAATGCATTTTGATTTATAGTCTCATTTCAAATGTATAAGAAGGAATGTATAACTAGAACCTTTTTATGAGTTTAGATTTAGCTTTATATCTTTGATAAACATTAGTATTAGCCTTTGTAGGTTCAAAATAAGAACATTTGCAGAAAAACGAAATAACTTTACATTTCTTAAGGTCGAGTACTATAATTAAATTGACTGGACAGAGACTACATTGTAATTGTTTAGCCTATAATGATGTAGCTATATCGGAATCCGAGTATAGTTGTGATTGTCACGACCCCAAATCCGGTCGTGATGGCGCCCAGCACACTGCTAGGCCAGCCCGACCAATCAACAACAATCATAGAGCTATGAGCTCGCCTTATCCCATTTAAGCATAACAATTGTAAAATAACAGTGATGGATATATCGAAACAGGGGAACCAAGTCCCAACGAAATCAACTCCCATAGACCGAAGGGTCAAGAGTCATGAGCCTCTACAGAGTATACAAAGTGTAAATAGCGAATATAACTGTGCACAACTGTGGGATGGTCAGAACAAAATATAGACAAACTGGAGAATCAGGTCCTGCGAACGCTGGCAGCTACCTCGATTGTCCAGAAGCACTCCCGAACCGTAATAGAATCAGCCCTGCTATGATGTACCTGGATCTGCACACAAGGTGCAGGGAGTCGGGTGTGAGTACTTCCAACTCAGCAGTAATAAAAGTAAATAATGCTAAAGGGAAGAAAACCACGATAGGCACTATCTCATGCTACACAATACAAAACTATCTTTTTATCCCTTTCTAGCATATGTGAGTAGATTATTTAGAAATCTCAATTTTTAGCTACTTTCTTTCATGATAATATACCAATACATGGATACACTCTCAAGCAGTGCAAGTCCGCACTCAAATCAGCCCCTCGGGCTCAGCACTCCTTATCAATTTACACCAGGAGATCCGGTCAATAAGGCAACTAATGCATGTGTGCCAATAATGTATGAGTGCTGAATGTTATGACACGTAGTGCACGCAAACCAATGTATGTATGCCATGCAATGCATATGACCGCTACGACGTGTAGCCCGATCCAATTTGGGTACCCGTGCTCACTGTGGGGGTTTGGACTCCGGAGGGGCTCCTAAAGCCCAAGCACAATATTAATATCACACCTGCTGCGGCGCGCAACCCGATCCGTATAACACTGCGGCGTGCATTCCGATCCATGCATGTGTATGCATATGCTCACATAAATTGTCATGCCCTAACATATGGCCCTCGGCCCCAATCAGTCTAGCAAATAATCAAGAAAGCCCTACGGGCAACAATATCATATTAGCTCACGGCTAAAAAAATGTTATTAAGACCTTGTTCAAGTTTTTCATAACCTTATAAAAATGCTGAATAGCAAAATACCATTTAAAACCTTAAATTTAGAATAAAATATGCACAGTGTTATCAAGACAATGATACCAATCCCTGAAGGATCCAAATAATCGGCACG
This sequence comes from Nicotiana noctiflora, assembly GCA_032618575.1. Taxonomy (NCBI): domain Eukaryota; kingdom Viridiplantae; phylum Streptophyta; class Magnoliopsida; order Solanales; family Solanaceae; genus Nicotiana; species Nicotiana noctiflora. The sequence continues at coordinate 89,429 of JASVEL010008986.1, read as the reverse complement.
AAACCCAAGCATGATAATTAGTCCAATTCATTTCAACAATTAGGTGTTATTATTTATTACGCGGGACGGACCAAGTCACAATCCCCAATGGTGCTCTACCCCACGCCCGTTATCCGGCGTGCAAGTCACCTCGACACAGCACTAAGATGTGCAAGTCCGGGGTTTACTAACCCTCGGGACATCATTTACAAGTATTACCCACCTCGAACCGACGAAAACTCATGCCCTCGACGCCTTAGCTCCTCGAACCGGCATCCACGCACGTCAAAACTAGCACAAATCAACACAAATATATCAAAATAGGCTAATGGAACATAACCCAATCGAAAGAACTCGAAAAATATCAAAAATCACGAAATTTGCAAAACCCGAGCCCCGGGCCCACATCTCGAAAAATTTCGAAACTCATATTTCCAGAACCCTCGTCTCGCCACGAGTCCATACATATAAAATTTACCAAAATCGGAGTTCGATTGGCCTTTCAAAACCCAAATTTTCGTTTTCTATATCTAGGCCACAATCCTTCACAATTTCTACCCAAATTCATGAAGATTGATGTTAATTCTACCATAAAATGATGTTTTTGAGTCAAGAAACTTACCTCCGATGAATACCCGATGATTTCCCGGCGTTTTCCCGTGATTTCTTCTCTCAAGGGCTCAAAAATTATGTTTTGGGTATATGAACCTGTGAGCCCTCTGTTCTGTGATTTTAATTTCACTGCCTGAACATTTAACCCTACGCGATCGCAGCATTGGGCTCGCGATCGCGATGCACAAATCCTGGGCTGTCAACTTTTCCTCTACGCGATCGCGTGAACCTGAACGCGATCGCAGTGACCCACTTAGCGACCCTACGCGATCGCATCAATACACCCGCGATCGCGATGCACAACCAGTCGACCTTACGCGATCGTATCTCTCTTCCCGCGATCGCGAAGAACAATTTTCCGGCCTCACTCCGATACACTACGCGATCGCAGACTCAACCTTGCGATCGCAGATCTTCCCATCTTTGCCCTACGCGATTGCAGAGCTCAACATCCTCCTCTTACGCGATCGCATACAAAGCTTCGCGATCGCGAAGCACAAAAATTCTCAGCATTTATTGCAGCAGAAACAGCAGTGCCTTTGGCACAAATTGGTCCGTTTGGACCCCCGAATTCATCCCGAGGCTCCCGGGACCCCAACGAAAACCACCAACATACTCCGAAACATGATACGAACTTGTTCCAATCATAAAAACATCATCCTAAACATCAAAATCACCATTTCCACATGGATTCAAGCCTAAGTTTCTTCAAAACTTTCAAAACTAACATTCAATCCAAAACCCGATCAAACGACGTCCGAATGACCTGAAAATTTGCGGACATATCCAAAATCACATAACGAAGCTACAGGAATTGTCGGAATTCCATTCCGACCCCCGGATCAAAATCTCACCTACCGTTCGGATTTCACCAAAATTCAACCTTCGCCAATTCAAGCCTAAAACTACACCGGGCCTCCAAATTCAATTGCGATTGCTCTCCTAAGTCATAAATGATCCCCCGAAACTAGTCGAATCATCAGAATCCGATTCCGAGCACTCTAACTCGATAGTCAACTCTAGGTTGAGTTTCCATATTCAAACTTCCTTCAAACATGCTATTTGCTTCATTTTCCGTTCAATTCACTCCTAACTCACCCGATAGGTTCTAACACTGATATAGACGCATAAGATATGTTAATGCAAGGTAACAGGGTGGAAATTCCCGTAACGACGGCCAGGTCGTTACAGTGATAGTTTTGGATGTTGTAAGCAGGCGCCCACCTGAAGAATAAGGGAATATCTTTTCAGAATTCTAAAGTAGGCGCCCACCTAAATAATAAGGGAATATCTTTTCAAATGTTGTAAGCAGGCACCCACCCAAAGAATAAGGGAATATCATTTCAGAATTCGCAAACAGGCACCCACCTGAAGAATAAGAGAATATCTTTGCAAATTCGCAAGAAGGCGCCCACCTGAAGAACAAGGGAATACATTTGAAGCACAACAAGCAGGCAACCACCTGAAAAACAAGGGAAGTATAGCACAACGTTTATCGCAAGTTAACATTCGGTAATGTCATGCACACAGTTATCAAATTGGGGCAGAAAGTTTCTTTGTTTTGTATGATGTAAGCACGCACCCACCCGAAGAATAAGGGAATATTTTTTCAAAGTTCGTAAGCAGGCACCCACCTGAAGAATAAGGGAATATCTTTTTCAAAGTTCGCAAGCAGGCGCCCACCTGAAGAATAAGGGAATATCTTTTCAAAGTTCGTAAGCAGGCACCCACCTGAAGAACAAGGGAATATCTTTTCAAAGTTGGTAAGTAGGCACCCACCTGAAGAACAAGGGAATATCTTTTCAAATGCAGTAAGCAGGCACCCACCTCGAAAATAAGGGAAGTACCATTCGAAGTTTAGCTTTAAATTCTAATATTTGATAACATGATACACAGGCACCATACTGGGGCAGAAAAATTTTCTTTGTTTTTCAATTGTGTAAGAAGGCACCCTCCTGAAGAATAAGGGAATATCTTTTCAAATGCAATAAGCAGGCACCCACTAGAAAGCAAGGAAACATGTTGCAAGAAGGAGCCCACCTGAAGAATAAGGTATTACTTTTCAAGCAATCGTAAGTAGGAGTCCACCTGAAGAATGGACACAGTCATGTTATATTGAGAGAATACAAGATGCGAGGTCAAGGCAATTCAAGAACACAATATAGCAAACATTAGATAGGATTTTGTAAAACACAGGGCATAGCATAGGATAGCTTCTTTTATCTTTACAATGGTGTAATAAAGGGTCAGCAATCAGTGACAACAGCAACATCAACGAGATCACAGCTCCTGGTAGTCTCACCTACCAGACATTCTTGAGCTACACTGACCTGATTCTATTTAGCCCAGGTTATGTAGGCAATCTCCGAAGAAGGATGCGGTCAAACTTTCCAAAAAATGCTTCACTCGGAATATGAAAATGGGCAAAAATCCCTCATTACTGCTCACTTTTTTTTGCATTGAAACTCTGCGTGTTCCCGAGCAAAGAGGGGCAGCTATGAGCACATGATTTTTACCCTAACCAAATTATTCCCAAAATCTAAACAAAATAATTTTTAAATTTTATCAAATAATTTGTGGCATTTTTGTGTTAATTAGTTGCATAGTAATACATAAAAAAATATACAAAATATGCAGGAATACTAGGATTTTAATTTTATAATTTTTTGTGTTAGTACAATTTGAGAACAAATTAAAAAAAAATCAAAATAGCATTTTTATGCTCCTAATTGAAAAATACCTTAAAAACAAAATATAGAAATTAATTACTCCAAAATTAGTGAAATCAGAAAATAGAAGAAAAAGGATAATACAAAAAATAAATTCAAAATACAAGAAATAAATACAAAAGTAATTAAATAAATACAAAAGGAAAATACAAAATATATATAAAGTAAATAAAATACAAAAAAATACAAGTTAAGACAAATACAAATATACATGAAATTGGGCTAAATGTCAGTGGCCCAAATTAAATACAATTGACCCAGGCCCAAATTCTACCCAGTCAATCCCCAGCCTTGGAACCAAACGACACCGTTTTTTAAATAAAGCTGAACCATTGATCAATTTAATCCAACGGATCAAGTTTGAGTCCATTTAAAATTAATGATGCCATTTCATTCTCAAAAGATCTGAACCGTTGAGATCATTTAATCCAACTGTCATAATATTTGGCTTGATTAAAAAAGAGACTACGTCGTTCATTGATTAAGAAGTCTCATCCTTTTGTTATCCTTCATCCAACGGCTCTGGTTCAATGAACCTCTTTGAATATATCAAAATACACCCAAACCCTAAATCATTTCATCCTTTATTCTTCATCATCTTCCTGTAGCCGCCTTAAACCCCCACCGATCCCGCCGCAACCGTACCGGTGGGAGAAAGGGTTTATGCCAAAGCCCCGTTAACGACTAATTCCACCCTCTACCCCATTTCCTTCGAATCCCCCTAGTTTTCTTCGAATATCCCAAAAGGTGTCGCCGGAACCCTAACTTCGGCGAACACAACTTTAACCAATCAAGTGCAAAATCATACCAAACGACCCCTTTACCACCCTCATCACTATCGTAAAGGTTTTGAGCCCTAAAAGTCACTGAAATGGCTCGAATCAAGAATTAAAGTTCACCGGTGACCAAGAAATTCAAGAAAATAGATGCCAAGACCTCTGAAAACTTTGGAAATCTTTCACGACTAAAGAAAGAAAAAACACAAAAAGAGACTGTCCGATAAAAAGATCCAAGCTAAGTTTCTTCTTCTTTTTTATTATTATTACTTCTGTTTCTTGGTTTTCTATTTTGTGCATGTGATTTTCTGTATAAGTTTTGCTTGTTTTCCATTACTTGTCTTTTAAAATTCTGTTTTTGCTAAAAGTCTACTGATTTTATGGAAAAACTAATACCTTTTAATAAGTAATTAGATATTAATTGACAATTAGATTTTCAGAATGATTTTATTTGTTTGTTTCATATTTTCCTGAAATTGGTCGATTCTATTAATTGTTAGAGTTAAGTTTTGATATTAATTAGTTTGAAAATTAGTCAGTACTAATTAGTTCGAATATTTTTAGTATATTATAGGATTAGTTATTCGAAATGGTTATAGCTGTTAGTCTCTTAGTCATTAGTAAATTGAATAGTTAATTTTGATTAAGTTCTGATAATTAGTTAGTTTATGATAATAATAATTAAATAATTCAGGGGATAAAAAGGTGAAAGGGCTTAGTTACTTACTAAAACATTTAAAATGCATGGTTATTTTGGGAATCTTAAAAAGGGCCACTAGTAATAAACCATAAGAAGTATGGGCATTCTGGGTAGAGGAAAATGGAAATATGGCAACTTTCTAAGTGTAGTGGGGGTATATAGGGAATTATACTAAGATAGAAGGTTCTAGATGGGGTAATTGGTGTGATTCTTAGCAAATAAGGGTAGTTAGTTGAATAAAATAGTAAAAATATGGGTAAAACTCAAAATAAAGAGGGAATAATTCATAAAATCTGAAATATGAATTTCCCTCCCTTTTGTAAATCTATAAATATGCGTCAATATGCCTCATTTTACAAGTTGGAGCAATATGAAAATCTCTCTGAAATAATTTTGTTATTCTAGATCTCCAACTTTGAAATTGACCATTTTCAAAACTCAAAAATATCGAAAAAACCGTAGAGAAGTTCAAAGTCTCGCTGGTTAATTAGTTTTGAAATCAAGTTGAAGTCTATTAGATGATTCTGGTGATTTCTGGCGATCAAATGTGTTTGAAATGATATCAAGTTTGTTGAGTGCTTGGTTCTGTGGACTTCTATCACTGTTGTGGTTTAAATTTGGATATTTGAAGCTGTGTTTGGAGCTGTTTTGTGCTGATTCTGTTACTTTGCTGTCAGAGATCTAATTAATCTCTTTCCTAAATTTTTATATCAGGTACACGATTGTATCCTTCAAGCTTTGAATGAATGATGTTCATCATTGTCATTTGATCGTTGAAATCATTAGTGTTAAATGCATTTTGATTTATAGTCTCATTGCAAATATATAAGAAGGACTGTATAACTATAACCTTTTTATGAGTTTAGATTTAGCTTTATATCTTTGGTAAACATTAGTATTAGCCTTTGTAGGTTCAGAATAAGAACATCTGCAGAAAAACAAAATAACTTTACATTTCTTAAGGTCGAGTATTGTAATTAAATTGACTGAACTGTAGACTACATTGTAACTGTTTAGTCTATAATGTTGTAGCTATATCAGAATCCGTGTATAGTTGTGATAGTTGCTAGCATTAGATATAATCTGCTGGAATAGCTAGCTTAATTTGATTCTATAATAAAATCAGTGGAATTTATCTAGTTAATAAAGTCGGGGTTAATACAGTAAAATTTTAAATGAAAAGTGAAAGTAGTCCTTGTTAGTTTTCAGTGGTTAATTGTTAATGTTAGTTCAAAAGCTATCAGTATATATGGATTAAATCTCTGGTTTATTTTATATGAATTAGTATTTACTTTGCTTTGAAATTTTTGCATAACTGAAGTAACTAGAATTAAGTATAATGAATTTTGGCCCGCCATTGGGCCTTATGTAATAGCGTTTGGGCTCAGCCTAATGTTCGGGAACGAAAGGCCCGTTTCCAGTCACTATGGCCTCTATAGGCCCAGTTATAGATATGGCCTGCTCATACGAGTTTCGCCGATTCACAGTTTTTGTTTGTACGAATATCCATGTTCAAGGCCGAAAGATGTGATAATTCATAAGTCAAATTAAAATAGCTTCAGAAATAATAAATAGCTAGGATTTTCCTTTCAGTTTAGAGAAAAATTAACTAGATAATGTAATTACCTTTAAGTTTTCCTTTAAATAAAATGATGAGACGAGCGTCGCTAAAATTATAACATAACTGCGGGGCCTCAATAATTTTTAAAAAGAAAAATATTAGATTTTGAAGGTCCATTTAGCAAATTTCACAGATTTTCCCAAAGTTAACAAGACGTAGATACTTTAGACACGATTTATAATAATATTACCTTCTTAATAAGGATGAACATTTATGTTATCCAAATCCAAGTCTCAACGAAGTCGAAATATGTTAAAAGCCATGGGAGTACTTCTGTGAGCACGTGATTTTTGCCCTACACGATAATTACTCCCAAAAATTCAAAATAAAAAAGTTTTGTGTTGTGTTTTATTTTCTATGAATTTTGTGTAATTTTAATTATTATCGTTTGCGTTTGTTTGTGCGTGATTATTTGTAAATTATGTGTCGCGTTTACATTTAAGTTTTATTTTAGAGTAATTAAGTTTGTTTTCAAAAATATATAATAAATAAAAAATCACAAAAATAATGCATTTTTTTTTTTACATTTTTAGCATTTAAATGCCTAGTTATGTAATTTATTTTAATTAATATTTAATTGTGTCTTTTAAATGATAGTAGAAGTTAATTAACATTTTTATAAGTTAATGTAATTTAGAGTTTTTGTTTTTAATAAATTAGGAATTCAATTTAAAAAAAAAGAAAAGATAAGAGAATTGGAAAAAACCGGGCTGGACCAGCCAAGCCCAGGCCCAAAAATGTTGAACCCAGTCCAAAACCCAACCCGTAACCCGTCCAACGACTCATAATCCGGTTTAATCAAACCCAACCCCTCACTAAACCAAACGACCTCTTTCTGCATATGAACGACACCATGTCTTTCCCCACAATCAATTTGAGCCGTTGAGATCATTTGATCTAACGGCTTAAATCGCTTGAAGCAATTAAACCTACCAAATGCCCATCCCAATCCCCAGACCCCTCCCTCGTCTCTCTCAGAGGCGAAATAATGCCGTCGCTAAAACCACCGGGCCCCGCCCGCTAGAAATCGCCTCACGGCGGTTCCGGTAGGCCAAACCATTTAACACCACAGCACCCCTATAACCTCCTCATTCCAGTCCTGAGCTTAGTTTCTTTCGAATCATGCTTCAATTCTTCGAATATTGAATCGAAAATTGGCCATTAAACTTCGCCGCTTCCATTCACCTCCAAACTCACACCTAGCCCTCACCTGACCTCCCAGTCACCAAACCACCATCAATTTGATTCGAATCCAACTAGAAACCATCGAGCCCCAAATCCCAGCCCTAAAGAACCCTAGAAGACTTTTGGAGCCCGTTTGAAGATTTTGAGGTTCCAATGGGTTGTAGTCAAGTTGTTCTCACTCGAGAACACTTGATTACAGCCTGTTTAGCGTCAAAACGTTCGAGTCCGTTTGGTCCCAAGTCTGTTTGTTCTGAGTATCTCTTCTCAAGGTATTTCTTTTCTGTTTATTTTTATTTTTGCACTCATTGGATAGTGTAGGTGTTTTATTGTTTTCATCCGTTGTCAATTTTCTATGTTTTCTTCTCCTCAAAGACCTTTTATTTGGTCGATGATTATTTATATTTGTTGGTTTAAACGTGTTGGTTATAGGATATGAATTCGCTTCGATTAGCATCGTTGAATGATTAGTTTGGTATTTTGTTCTTGCCCGACCCTGTGAATAACTGTTAGTGTGTTATTTGTTTGTTATTATGTATATGTGTTGTAATTGCTCGAATAATTGCTGTCGATCAGTCGTATAGATTTGTTAGAACAGTATGGCAACACTGTTAGTATTGATTTAAATCCATTATGATTTATTTTTCTTAATTAGGGTCAAAATTGGTTATAGCTGTTATCTTAATAAAGATTAGTTAATTGGCATGCTAATTAAACACAAAATTGGTGTTTAAAAGCATTAAAATAGGTGTCTATTAGTACAAAATACAGCCTGTTAAACACTAAGTAGTGGAAATAAGAGTCATTTTAGTTTAATATTAAAGATGTGAATTGGACATGGAGAAAGTTAGTGGAATCTGCAGGGGCAGCAAGGCTTCCACTCAATTTTTGAACTTTAGAAATTTAAAATTAAAAAGAGCCATACTTAGACGTTTGAAGGTGGAAAACAGGGAATAATATGGGGTCTTTGTTAGTTTAAAACAATTAGAAAGAGGGCTGCAGGTGCGGATTTAAGGCTAAAAAAGGACACTAATTTTGAGAAAAGAGGACAAACCTTCAGATAGAGATTGCAGATTTTAAAACACACACACACAGAGGTTTGAGAGATAAGAACAGACCTTCAAATAGAGATTGCAGATTTTAACACACACAGAGAGATTTGAGAGATAAGAATATACTTTCAGATAGAGATTGCATATTTTAACACACACACACAAAGATTTGAGAGATAAGAATAGACCTTGAGAGAGTTTTACACACACATTAGATATATTTTGATACACACAAAGAACATATTTTAAAAGAGGGAAAGGCAAGCTAATATACACTATTATACACTATTTTTTTAATGACCAGCTTTGAAGTATTTTTAGCCATCCGTTTCAGCAGTTCTTTAGATTGATTTAAGTCTGCTTTGTGCTTCAGTTCATAAGGTCCCTTTTGGTTTTACTTAAGCACTGTTCATTGCTGTTTGGGATTTGGAATTCTTTTTTTTGGTTGTTTTCAAAGTTCTCTTTGGGTTTAATTTCATTTCCTGAGATTTAACCTATTCCCCGGGCTGTCTACTACAATTTCATAAGTGGCTATAGTCTGTTGCAGAGATTTTGTTGCTGTATCTTGCTGTTAGTTTTGCTGGGGATTGTTCACTGATTTTCCTCCATCATTTTTGCTGTTAAATTCCAGGTACATTTTCCTGTAACTACGTTGGTTGTGGAATGAATTGGAGAAAGCTTGAATTAGCCATAAGGAAATTGAAGCATGAAATATATTTTAGTTCATTAGAATGATTTTGTTTATTCTTTTATAGTATTCAATTACTCTATGTTTGTAGTTGATTTGTAATTAGTTTTGGAATCATTTTATGTGTTAGTTTTATTTCACCCCTTCCTTGACTCCTTCAAGCGTAAATGTGCAAGGCCTATGAAACAATTGTAGAAGGTCTAACGCATGGTAATATAGCTTAGTCTAACCCATAGTAGTTAAAAGTGAGTTCAAGATTCATCCCGTCATATCAATTCGACATTTGTAGTAAGACTGTATAATTATTATTCTTATAGGTTTATACTATTGTTTGAATTCCTAATTAAATTTTGCAATTGAAGAAGTAGTGTCAAAAAATGGTCGTGAGCTTCAGTAGCTACTATCAGTTAGTTTGGGTAGTTATAACACGTGTCCAAATAGTTCAAGTGGAAATCAGCAAATTGGTTTAATGTCTAGTCTTGAAATTGCAATTTTACTTGACTACAAAATTCTTTTTAAATAACATTTCAAATAATTTTAGTAACTAACGTTAAGTTCTCAAATATTAGTGATTAACATAGCTGTCTTTTAATATATTTTACCAAGTCACCGAATAATATATTGTCACGACCCCAAATCCGGTCGTGATGGCGCCCAACACATTGCTAAGCCAGCCTGACCAATCAATATCAACTACGGAGCTAGAAGCTCTCTTTAGCCCATTTAAACATATTAATTCACGAAATAACAGCGATACATATAACGAAAACGGGGAACCAAGTCCCATAATACATCAACTCCCAAAGACCAAGGGTCAAGAGTCATGACCCTCTACTGAACATGAGTGTATAAAGGTTTACAAGATACCAAGTGCGGAAAGAAAAGTCGATACAAAATCAAGACAGTAAGAAGGAATATCGGGTCCTGCGGACACTGCAGCTACCTCGAATATCCACAAACGTCGCCTCGCACAGCTACTGGATCACTGCTGAGAGGTACCTGGATCTGCACACAAGGTGCAGGGAGTAAAATGAGTACTGCCAGACTCAGTGGTAATAAACAAGGGTAAGACATCGCAGATAAGAAATCCGCAATAAAGCACTATGTAAAGCTGTAATCAAATACCCTGTCACAGAATCAATATCAACTGTACATGTACCAACAAGTACTAGCAAAACAGTATAACAGCTAGCAGATGTAGCTAAATGCAATGCAATGCATGATATGACCGCTACGGCGCGTAGCCCGATCCAATTTGGGTACCCGTTCTCACTGTGGGGGTTCAGACTCCGGAGGGGCTCCTACAGCCCAAGCATAATATCACTGTGGCGTGCAGTCCGATCCGACATATGTACTGCTGCGGCGCGCAGCCCGATCCACTACTAGTCAGCTAATATGCAATCATAGCCTCGCAGGCTCAAAAGTAGTTTTGAAAATGTCTTTTATCATTTTTCAGTTGAAAACAGAAATATCAAGTTCCAGAGATTTGGAAATAACATGATAACAGAAATAGCTGCGGGCTAGTAGTAAACTAGCATGTCAATATGATAAGACAATGATAACGATCCTCGCGGGATCCAATAACTGGCTCACGGCCCACAAGTATACTCAACCGCCCAAGAAGGGGTTCCTCGGCTCAAGAGTGGCCATTATCACAATATATAATATGCAACCATCCGAGAAGGAGGTTCGACGGCTCAAGAATAGCCTAATATCATAATACAGTATCAACAAGTCGGACTATGTCATAGTCCCCAATCACAATCGACCCCGCACTCACAAGAGAGTACGTGTCTCGCCGCTATACAGCGTCACAAAGTGGTATACCGGGGTTTCGAACCCGCCGGTCATCACCCACATCTATTACTCACCTCAATACGGCGCGACGACTACTCCGCAATGCCCTTGCCACGAGAATCAAGCTCCGCACGCGTAGAATCTGATCAAATACAGTAGAAATACAACAAATTAGGCCAATGGGACGACACCCAATCAATACAACTCAATCTACATCAAAATTCCCAAAGTTGTCAAAACCCGACTTTCGGTACGCTTGTCGAAAAATTAAAAAAGTCACATATTCGGAACCCTCATCTCAATACGAGTCTAAGCATATCAATTTTACCAAATTCGGACTCCATTTGCCCATTCAAAACCTTGATTTTCTAAAGTTCAAGCCTAGGGTTAAATCTTCCATGAATCACCCCAAATACCTCCATTTTCATGATATAGTTACATAATATTATCAATACTAATCATAGTTTAAGTCCATAGTTTATTACCTGATGATTTCCTTGAGTTTCTCTTCAAAATCGCCCAAATCGCCTCTAAAGCCGAGACCCAAATGTGTGAAATGTTTCGGAAATTTTCTAACTTCTGATACAATTAATTCACTGCGATTTTCGCTTCTGCGGACCATTTTCCGCCCCTGTGGAACCGCTTCTGCGACCTTTTGGTCGCTTCTGCGAACCCAGGCCATTTTGGCCATTTCCGCACCAGCGATCCAACGACCGCTCCTACGAGTCCTGTCACGACCCTAGTTCACCAATTGTGAACATGTCGTGATGGCACCCAGTCCCCACGACTAGGTAAGCCTAACACGTTGCGGAATCCATAAATTATAAACACTTAAATAGGAAACAGCGGAAAATAACATAAAAGATATGTAATCCGTGCCGCTTGGCGCATACATCCGTCCTGCGGACTCGCTCCTGCGCTCCCATTTCCGCAGGAGCGAAAACAACAGAACAGACTCAAAAACCTGCAATTTTCCACATTTTCTCCCGTTTAACCATCCGAAATCACCCCGAGGCCCCCGGGACCTCATCCAAACACACCAACACATCTTAATACCTTATTCGAACTTGCTCCAATCCTCAAAACACGTCTAATAACACCAAAACCCATAATTCACTTCAAATTCAAGCCTAAATTCCTTAAAACATTCTGAATTACACAATCAATCAAAAACCCGACTAAACGACGTCCGAATGACCTGAAATTTTTGCAGGCACATCCAAAATCACCTAACGGAGCTACTGCAACTGTCAAAATTCCATTCCGACCCCCGGATCGAAATCTCACCTACCGTTCGGATTTTGCCAAAATTCAACCTTAGCCAATTCAAGCCTATTTCTACACCGGGCCTCCAAATTCAATTCCAATCGTTCCCCTAAGTCACTAATCACCTCCCGGAACTAACCGAATCATCAGAACCTGCTGATTCCGAGCCCTCTAACCAAATAGTCAACTCCGGGTTGACTTTCCTTATTCAAGTCTCCTTCAAAAAGGCTATATGCCTCATTTTCAATCCAAATCACTCCTAAATCACCCGATAGACTTTAACACCGATATAAACGCATAAAACATACAATTTCAACATAACGGGGTGGTAATTCCCGTGACGACGGGCCGGGTCGTCACATTCTCGCCCTCTTAAGCAAACGCTCGTCCTCGAGCGGGTCAAGAAACATACCTGAAGTCTCAAACAAGTGAGGATATCTGCTCCGCATCTCCCGCTCGATCTCTCAAGTGGCCTCCTCCACGGGTCGACCTCTCCACTGAACCTTTACTGATGCAATCTCCTTAGACCTCAATTTTCTCTCATGCCGTCCCAAAATGGCAATAGGCTCCACATCATAGGATAGATCACCATCAAGCTGAATGGTGCTGAAATCTAATACATGAGACGGATCTCCAATGTACTTCCGGAGCATAGACACATGGAATACTGGATGAACGCTGGATAAGCTGGGCGGCAAGGCCAACTCATATGCCACCTCTCCAACTCTCCTAAGTATCTCAAAAGGACCAATGTACCCGGGACTCAACTTTCCTTTCTTCCCAAACCTCATGACACCCTTCATAGGTGAAATCTTCAACAATACTCTGTCACCAACCATGAAAGACAACTCTCGAACTCTACGGTCCGCATAACTCTTCCGACGAGACTGTGCTGTACGAAGCCTCTCCTGGATCAACTTTGCTCTATCCAGAGCATCCTGGACTAACTCAGTCCCTATCAATCTAACCTCACCAGGCTCAAACCATCCCACGGGGATCTACACCGCCTGCCATACAATGCCTCATACGGGGCCATCTGAATACTCGACTGATAACTGTTGTTGTAGGCAAACTCGGCAAGTGGTAGGAACTCATCCCACGAACCACCAAAATCAATCACACAAGCTCGCAACATATCCTCCAGAATCTGAATAGTACGCTCAGACTGCCCATCTGTCTGGGGGTGAAATGCCGTACTCAACTCAACCCGTGTACCCATCTCTCGCTGAAATGCTCTCCAAAACTAAGAAGTGAACTGAGTACCCCTGTCGGATATGATAGACACTGGAACTCCATGCAACCGAACAATCTCTCGAATAAAGATCGCCGCCAACCGCTCCGATGAGTAGGTAGTACTAACTGGAATGAAGTGAGCTGACTTGGTCAGTCTATCCACAATCACCCATACAGAATCAAACTTCCTCGCCGTCCGAGGGAGTCCAATAACAAAGTCCATAGTGATCCTCTCCCATTTCCACTCAGGAATAACAATGCGCTGAAATACACCGCCGGGCCTCTGATGCTCGTACTTAACCTGCTGACAGTTGAGGCACCGTGCTACATGTCCGACAATGTCCATTTTCATCTTTCTCCACCAATAGTGATGTTTCAAATCTTGATACATCTTCGCGGCTCCTGGATGGATAGAATACCGCGAGCTATGGGCCTCCTCCAGAATCAACTCACGAAGGCCATCAACATTGGGCACGCATATCCGGCCCTGCATCCTCAATACGCCATCACTATCAATGGTGACATCTCTAGCATCATCATGCTGAACTCTGTCCCTCAGAACAGCCAAATGTGGATCATCATACTGGCGCTCACAAATACGATCATATAGAGATGACCGAGATACAACACAAGCCAATACCTTGCTGGGCTCCGAAATATCTAACCTCACTAGCCGATTGGCTAGCACCTGAACATCATAAGCAAGTGGCCTCTCCTCAGCTGGAATATATGCCAAGCTCCCCATACTGACCGTCTTCCGGCTCAAAGTATCGGCCACCACATTGGCCTTCCCCGGATGATATAATATAGTAATGTCATAATCCTTCAGCAACTCCAGCCATCTCCGCTGTCTCAAATTAAGGTCTTTCTGTTTGAACAAGTGCTGGAGACTACGGTGGTCGGTATACACCTCACAAGACACACCGTACAAATAGTGTCTCCAAATCTTCAATGCATGAACAATGGCGGCTAGCTCCCAATCATGAACAGGATAGTTCTTCTCATGTGGCTTCAACTGCCGAGAAGCATAAGCAATTACCTTACCTTCCTGCATCAACACACAACCTATCCCCACTCTCAAGGCATCACAATAAACGGTATATGAACCCGAAGCTGATGGCAATACTAACACTGGAGCTGTGGTCAAAGCTGTCTTGAGCTTCTGAAAGCTCCCCTCGCACTCATCCGACCACACGAATGGTGCACCCTTCTGGGTCAATTTAGTCAATGAAGAAGCAATGGATGAAAATCCCTGAACAAACCGGCGATAATATCCCGCCAAACCAAGAAAACTCCCGATCTCTGTAGCTGAGGTCGGTCTAGGCCAACTCTGCACCGCCTCTATCTTTTTCTGATCAACCTGAATACCATCACGAGACACCACATGTCCCAAAAATGCTACGGAATCGAGCCAAAACTCGCACTTGGAGAATTTAGCATATAGCTTCTCCTCTCTCAATCTCTCCAACACAATACTCAAATGCTGAGCATGCTCCTCCTGACTACGGGAGTAGACTAGAATGTCATCAATGAACACAATTCACAAATGAATCCAAATAAGGCCTGAACACACTGTTCATCAGATGCATAAATGCTGCTGGGGCGTTGGTCAACCCAAACGACATCACAAGAAACTCATAATGACCATATCGGGTCCTGAATGTAGTCTTCATAATATCCGAGTCCCTGATCTTCAGCTGATGATAGCCTGAACGAAGATCGATCTTAGAAAACACCCTCGCACCCTGTAACTGATCAAACAAATCATCTATGCGCGGTAGAGGGTACTTGTTCTTCACTGTCACTTTGTTCAATTGCCTATAATCAATACACATTCGCATGGAACCATCTTTCTTTTTAACAAATAATACCGGCGCACCCCACGGGGACACACTAGGGCGGATGAAACCCTTATCCAGAAGCTCTTGAAGCTGCTCTTTCAGTTCTTTCAACTCAGTTGGTGCCATCCGATAAGGAGGAACGGATATAGGCTGAGTGCCCGGCACCAAATCAATGCCAAAATCAATATCCCTGTCCGGCGGCATGCCCGACAGGTCTGAGGGAAATACATTTGGAAAGTCCCTCACAACAGGTATAGAATCAATGTTAGGAGACTGAGCTCCCACATCTCTCACAAAAGCTAAGTACGATAAACACCCTTTTTTTTTCAACCATCTTCTGAGCTTTTAAGAACGAAATGACACGGCTAGGGACGAAATCAGTCGAACCCCGCCACTCAATCCGAGAAATACCAGGAATGGCCAACGTAACTGTCTTAGCATGACAGTCCAATATAGCGTGGTACGGAGACAACCAGTCCATACCCAATATAACATCAAAGTCCACCATCCCCAACAATAGCAAATCTGCCTGGGTCTCCAGACCCCCAATAGAAATAACACAGGATCTATAGACATGATACACAATAATCGTATCACCCACGGGGGTGGATACATGAACAAGTAAATCAAGACTACCACGAGTCGCACCCAAATGACGTGCAAAATAAGAGGACACGTAAGAATATGCGGACCCTGGATCAAATAGAACAGAGGCATCTTTGTGACAGACAAAAATGATACATGTAATCACTGCATCGGAGGCAACTGCATCACGCCTGTCAGGAAGTGCATAGAAACGTGCCTGGCCTCTACCAGATCTCTCCTCGCCCCTGGGGCGACCACGAGAAGACTGACCTCCACCTCTATTAGACTAAGATGGTACTGATGATGAGGGCCGATCCCTCTGCTAAGTCCTGTCCCTACGGAGTCGAGGGCACTGTCTCCTCATATGGCCAAACTCACCACACTCATAACATGCACCTGGTGCTGGAGAAGGAGACTGAAGGGAACCCCTCGCCGCAGAAGAACCCTGGGCTGATGAAGTAGGTGTTGCACCCTGGGCTGGAAGGGCACTAAGCGATGACTGACCCTGCTGAAACCCATGTCGACCACGACCATAAGAACCTCCGCTCTGCTCTGGGCGGCCTGAATGAGGAGGTCTAGATGAGCGACCTCTGCTCTGCTGGGAATGCCCTCTAGATGGAGCACCGCTGAAACTGCCAGAACTACGAGGCCTCCCGCTCCTCTCTCTCTCGGCGACGATCCGCCTCAATGGAGCGTGCCATGTCAACAACCTGCTCAAATGATGATGACAAAACTCTCTCTCTGGTCATAAGAATGCGGATAGAGTAGTTGAGGCCATCAATAAACCTCCCGATCCTCTCCCTATCATTAGGGATCATCCATGTGGCATGCCTAGCCAACTGTGTGAATCTGAGCTCATACTGGGTCACAGACATGTCGTCCTGAACCAACCACTCGAACTGGCGACATAGCTCCTCGCGACGAGACTGAGGTACATATTTCTCTAGAAAGAGAGTAGAGAACTGCTGCCAAGTGAGAGGTGCTGCTCCTGCACGCCTACGCCTCCCAAAATCTTCCCACCAATCAAATGCGGGACCAGTGAACTGAAAGGTAGTAAATGAAACTCTGCTGGACTCAAGAATACCAGCCGTCCGCAACATCCTTTGACACTTATCCAAGAAACCCTGGGCGTCCTCGCCCTCAACGCCACTGAAATGGGGTGGCTGAAGTCTACCAAATCTCTCAAGACGATGCTGCTCGTCGTCGGGCATAGCCTGAACCATATGCTCTGGAGCTGGAGCTGGTGCAGCTGGAGGAATAACCGGTGCAACCACCTGAGCGGGCACCGCCTCTGGCGTCTGAAGTCCCTGAACAACCGGCTCGGGTGTGCGAGCTGCAGGGGTCTGCTGACCACCCCCTGACTGAGATGTAACTACAGCAGCGGTAGCTGAAACTACCTGAGCCAAACCGGAACACACTAATAATATCTAGGCAAGAGTCTCCTAAAGACCAGGAATAGCAATAGATACAGCCTGGCCCTGAACTGGGGCTGCTGGAGCATCAACCACTGGGGGCTGCTCCTGAACCGGTACAACGGGCGGGTCAGCTGGCACTGCCTCGGCCGCCCTACCTCTACCTCTAGCACGACCGCGCCCACGGCCTCTAACAGGTGGCAATGGAGGTCGTCCACCTCGTCCTGATGCTCGCATTCTCGCCATCTGCGAGAGAATAGAATATAGAAGTTCAGTTCTCAGAACAACAAGATCGCACGACGGAGTTCAAGAAAAGTGAAGTTTTCCTAAAGGTTCGCAGCCTCCCGAGGATAAGTACAGGCGTCCCCGTACCGATCCACAAGACTCTACTAACCGGCTCAAGACTCACGAGGCCTAGTAAACCTAGGCTTTGATACCAACTTGTCACGACCCCAAATCCGGTCGTGATGGCGCCCAGCACACTGCTAAGCCGGCCTGACCAATCAATATCAACTACGGAGCTAGAAGCTCTCTTTAGCCCATTTAAACATATTAATTCACGAAATAACAGCGATACATATAACGAAAATGGGGAACCAAGTCCCATAATACATCAACTCCCAAAGACCAAGGGTCAAGAGTCATGAGCCTCTACTGAACATGAGTGTATAAAGGTTTACAAGATACCAAGTGTGGAAAGAAAAGTTGATACAAAATCAAGACAGTAAGAAGGAATATCGGGTCCTGCGGACTCTGCACCTACCTCGAATATCCACAAACGTCGCCTCGCACAGCTACTGGATCACTGCTGAGAGGTACCTGGATCTGCACACAAGGTGCAGGGAGTAAAATGAGTACTGCCAGACTCAGTGGTAATAAACAAGGGTAAGACATCGCAGATAAGAAATCCGCAATAAAGCACTATGTAAAGTTGTAATCAAGTACCCTGTCACAGAATCAATATCAACTGTACATGTACCAACAAGTACCAGCAAAACAGTATAACAGCTAGCAGATGTAGCTAAATGCAATGCAATGCATGATATGACCGCTACGGCGCGTAGCCCGATCCAATTTGGGTACCCGTGCTCACTGTGGGGGTTCGGACTCCGGAGGGGCTCCTACAGCCCAAGCACAATATCACTGCGGCGTGCAGTCCGATCCGACATATGTACTGCTGCGGCGCGCAGCCCGATCCACTACTAGTCAGCTAATATGCAATCACGGCCTCGCAGGCTCAAAAGTAGTTTTGAAAACATCTTTTATCATTTTTCAGTTGAAAACAGAAATATCAAGTTCCAGAGATTTGGAAATAACATGATAACAGAAATAGCTGCGGGCTAGTAGTAAACTAGCATGTCAATATGATAAGACAATGATAACAATCCTCGCGGGATCCAATAACTGGCTCACGGCCCACAAGTATACTCAACCGCCCAAGAAGGGGTTCCTCGGCTCAAGAGTGGCCATTATCACAATATATAATATGCAACCATCCGAGAAGGAGGTTCGACGGCTCAAGAATAGCCTAATATCATAATACACAGTATCAACAAGTCGGACTATGTCATAGTCCCCAATCACAATCGACCCCGCACTCACAAGAGAGTACGTGTCTCGCCGCTATACAACATCACAAAGTGGTATACCGGGGTTTCGAACCCGCTGATCATCACCCACATCTATTACTCACCTCAATATGGCGTGACGACTACTCCCAATGCCCTTGCCACGAGAATCAAGCTCCGCACGCATAGAATCTGATCAAATACAGTAGAAATACAACAAATTAGGCCAATGGGACGACACCCAATCAATACAACTCAATCTACATCAAAATTCCCAAAGTTGTCAAAACCCGACTTTCGGTACGCTTGTCGAAAAATTACAAAAGTCACATATTCGGAACCCTCAT
Organism: Nicotiana noctiflora; assembly: GCA_032618575.1. Classification (NCBI taxonomy): domain Eukaryota; kingdom Viridiplantae; phylum Streptophyta; class Magnoliopsida; order Solanales; family Solanaceae; genus Nicotiana; species Nicotiana noctiflora. The sequence continues at coordinate 70,041 of JASVEL010008986.1, read as the reverse complement.
CTCAATACGAGCCTAAGCATATCAATTTTTCCAAATTCGGACTCCATTTGCCCATTCAAAACCTTGATTTTCTAAAGTTCAAGCCTAGGGTTAAATCTTCCATGAATCACCCCAAATTCCTCCATTTTCATGATATAGTTGCATAATATTATCAATACTAATCATAGTTTAAGTCCATAGTTGATTACCTGATGATTTCCCTTGAGTTTCTCTTCAAAATCGCCCAAATCGCCTCTAAAGCCGAGACCCAAATGTGTGAAATGTTTCTGAAATTTTCTAACTTCTGATACACTTAACTCACAGCGATTTTCGCTTCTGCGGATAAAATTCCGCCCCTGCGGAACCGCTTCTGCGACCTTTTGGTCGCTTCTGCGAACCCAGGCCCTTTTGGCCATTTCCGCACCAGCGATCCAAGGACCGCCCCTGCGCATCCGCTTCTGCGGAAATTAGTCCGCTTCTGCGGAATGATCCGCTTCTGCGACCAAGAGTCCGCTCCTGCGGACTCGCCTCCGCGATCAATCACCCGCTTCTGCGGACCTCCCCATCACGCCTCAGGACCGCTTCTACGATCGCCCACTCGCTTCAGCGAAGCCGCCCCTGCGGGCCAGGCTCCGCTTCAGCGGTCTATCCCGCTTCTGCGCCTTCTTGTCCGCTCCTGCGGACTCGCTCCTGCGCTCCTATTTCCGCAGGAGCGAAAACAACAGAACAGACTCAAAAACCTACAATTTTCCACATTTTCTCCCGTTTAACCATCCGAAATCACCCCGAGGCCCCCGGGACCTCATCCAAACACACCAACACATCTTAATACCTTATTCGAACTTGCTCCAATCCTCAAAACACGTCTAATAACACCAAAACCCATAATTCACATCAAATTCAAGCCTAAATTCCTTAAAACATTCCGAATTACACAATCAATCAAAAACCCGACTAAACGACGTCCGAATGACCTGAAATTTTGCAGGCACATCCAAAATCACCTAACGGAGCTACTGCAACCGTCGGAATTCCATTCCAACCCCCGGATCAAAATCTCACCTACCGTTCGGATTTCGCCAAAATTCAACCTTAGCCAATTCAAGCCTATTTCTACACCGGGCCTCCAAATTCAATTCCGATCGTTCCCGTAAGTCACAAATCACCTCCCGGAACTAACCGAATCATCAGAACCTGATTCCGAGCCCTCTAACCAAATAGTCAACTCCGGGTTGACTTTCCTTATTCAAGTCTCCTTCAAAAAGGCTATATGCCTCATTTTCAATCCAAATCACTCCTAAATCACCCGATAGACTTTAACACTGATATAAACGCATAAAACATACAATTTCAATATAACGCGGTGGTAATTCCCGTGACAACGGGCCGGGTCGTCACATATATCGTCTTGTATAGATCTTAATTGGAAATAACATCAACGGATATTTTTTAGATAAATTGATTTTTGTCTAGTTTAATAATCGCTTTAATCGACATAGGTTGAAATAAGTGGTTCGGGCATATTTTTTATTTGCATATTCGTCCAGGGCCCGAGTCTATGTTGCGACTAGGTTTGCTTTTCTTACAAGTTAAATGTACAGTTTTGAATTAATATAGTGGTTTAAAGTTTAATCAGAGCATGTAATTTATAACATGTATTAAAACAGATGTTTTTGGCCATTTATAATAGTTGAAGCGATCGTGCTAGAACCACGGGATCCGGGGTTGCCTAACACCTTTCCTCGGGTCAACAGAATTCCTTACTTAGAATTTCTGGTTCGCATACTTCATTTGGAAAGTCGAAATTTCCTTGATCCGGGATTTGAATAAATCGGTGACATGGGACACCTTAATTTATTCCAAGTGGCGACTCTGAAATAAATGTTATAATCCCGTTTCGAATATTGTCACTTAAATTGAAAAACTCCTTCTCCCATTTTTACCCCCGGGGTAAGGGCGCGCCAAAAGGAGGTGTGACAGCTCTAGCGACTATGCTGGGGATTCAAAACCCAGAACCACTGGTTCAGGGTTTAAGAATTCGAGCTTTGAATAATTATTGGATTTGGCTTGTTTATTCTCTGATTTTATTATATGATTGTATTAATGTGCTAAATATTGCTTTTACCGCTTTGACATTTTCTGAATTGTATATATATTGTGCCGACACCCAGTTTCTCCTCTGAGTCTCTTAAAAATATAATATCGGGCATTTGCTGGACATAGCCCATTTTTCTCAAGATAGCTGTGGTGCTTGGCACCCGGTGAAGGATGTTTAGTCACACATGTTTAGGCGGGGAGTACTGTCAATTAATCCAAAAAGCCATGCTACCGGTGCACTGACACTCCTCGGCTTGAGTTGTCCGCTCGGGTAAAGCCAGTATAGACACCTTTTCCAATAGGATGATGAATTAGAATAATAAACCTCATGCCGGATCCCCAATAGGAACGTCTATTTGCATCATGTGCATATTCGACTTAGGAGGTTCAACACAGGGGTTGAGCCTGTCTAGGACAGGTGTACCTGAAGCAAAAGACCAACTTGATGCATCTTTGTCTGTGCATTTATTTATTTCGAACTTCCATGCTGACCGGTTTATTATTAAAAATGGTAAGAAGTGGAAAATGCCAGGGTATAGGGTCAAGGTTTTTAAATGCTTCGAAAATTTCCCAAATAAACTTTGATAATTTTCTGTTAAAAAAGGGGGGAAAGATGGAAAATAGTTTGTTTTTTTTTCTATAAGATGATTTTGGTTGTTTCGAACTACACAAGTTTGATTCTCACCGGACGTGGGATACGTAGGCAACCCATATCGGGCTCAACTAATACTGCTTTTTCGAAAATGAAAAATAAAAAAAGGTGTTAAAATTAGGAGAATTGTCCTTGGTCAAGGGTTAGGAAATTTTGAAAAAAAAACAGCCAAATGCCCCGAAAGGGGCATCGAAGGACTGATTTCGCAAAAACAGTACCTTGTCGTCACACCGGTATCCTGTTACACAACATTCAAATCTTCTTTAAGTGCTGAAAGGCCATGTTAACGAGATTCGTTATTTATACATGAAAAATAAAAAAACAGTTTTTTTGGGAAAAATCTTAAGTTTTATTTTTTATCTTTTCTAGGATCAGCATGGCTCCATCGCAAAGAATCGACCAGAAAAGGGCGAGAGACGAAATGCCTCCCATGTTTATGGTTCAAGATAAAACCCTGGATCGTCTCTGTGATTGGTAGGCTAGCTTTTCTGCTTGGGAAAGAAATCAAGTCAACAAACACCTCAAGATTCTTCCGGATATTATGAGAATATAACCGGACAAAAATCTAATCAGGGCTTTGGTGAGTTTCTGGGACTCAGCAAATAATGTTTTCAGATTTCGAGACTACAAAATGACGCCCACTTTAGAGGAGTTAGGCGGACTCACAGGGTTTGGGAAAGATCTATATAAAAAGAAACCCGGTACTCCGAGAAAAATGCGTGTAAATAATTTCCTGAAGAAATTATGTGATGACCCGTCCCGTCACCATGTGAGTTATCACCTTGTTATCCCCGTTAAATGCTTGTTAATGTTTCAATATACATGTTTGGCGAGTTTGAGTCAATTCGGGTTGAGTTTAGTTGGAAATGAGACAAAAAGTCTCTTAGAAGAAGGGATAGTTGTGAAAAGTCAACTGGACATTGACTTGTGAGTTAGAGAGCTCAGAATCGAATTCTGATGATTCGGTCAGCTCCGGGAGGTCATTTGCGAGCTAGGAGAGCGATCGGAAGTGAATTTGGAGGTCCGGTGTAGTTTTAGGCTTGAATTGGCCAAAGTTGAATTTCGGCGATATCCGATCGATAGGTAAAATTTTGATCCGGGAGTCGGAACGGAATTCCGACAGTTGCAGTAGTTCCGCTGTGTGATTTTAGATGTGCCTGCAAAATTTCAGGTCATTCGGACGTCGTTTGGTCGGGTTTTTGATCGAGTGTTAGTTTCGGAAGTTTTGAAGAAACTTAGGCTTGAATCCGGGCGTAATTATCGATTTTGATGTTTAGGATGGTGTTTTTATGATTGGAACAAGTTCGTATCGTGTTTTGGAGTATGTTGGTGGTTTTCGTTGGGGTCCCGGGAGCTCGGGATGAATTCGGGGGTCCAAACGGACCAATTTGTGCCAAAAGGCACTGCTGTTCTGCTGCAATAATTGCAGAGAATTTTTGCTCTCTGCGATCGCGAAGTTTTGAATGCGATCGCGTAAGGCAGCGTTTGGGTGTATCGCGATCGCGTGGTGATGTCTGCGATCGCGTAGGCCAATGTCGGAATGCAGTGCGATCGCGTTTGGGTTCACGCGATCGCGTAAGGTCAAGTCCGGATGCAATGCGATCGCGGGGCTGGAGTTGCGATCGCGTGCCAAAGGCTGCGATCGCGTAGAAGAAAAATCAGGCCCCAGGGATTTGTGCATCGCGATCGCGAGCCCAGTGCTGCGATCGCGTAGGGTTAATTGGCCTGGCAGTAAGTTTAAGTTCAGAACAGAACCAGTCGTGGGTTTCATACCCCAAAACGCCATTTTTGAGTTCTAGAGAGAAGAACTCACGGGAATTGCTGGGAATTCATCGGGGATTCGTCGGAGGTATGTTTTGTGGCTTAATTACATCATTTTAACATGAAAGCTTTGGTTAAATTTCTGTAAATGGAAGATTAAAGGTGGGTTTGAGCCCTAGGCCTAAATTGAAGAAAAACACTAATTTGAGTGCGCAAATGGAGTCCGATTTTGGTAAATTTGATATGCCTAGACTCGTATTGAGACGAGGGTTCCGAATATATAATTTTTATAATTTTTCGAGAAGCGCACCAAAAGTCGGGTTTTGACAAGTTGTGGGTTTTGATATAATTGGGTTATTTCGAATGAATTACGTGAAATTAGCATATATTGATGCATTCTCTATGATTTTGGGCAGATTTGGCACCCGAGGAGATTGAGTTGCGAGGCAAGCGCAAGGCGGATTGAAGCTTCTACCGGTTCGAGGTGAGTGGTAGTAGTAAATAATGTACTGAGGGTTTGAAACCCCGTACTAGCACTTTACAGTGCTATGTAGAGTTGAGATGTGCGTCTTGTGATGGGCGTGGTGTCATTGTGATTGGGGACTTGGACTTGGTCCTTCCCAGCTTATAGAATACTGTGTATTAGGGCTGTTGATGAGATTATAACTGTGCAATTGGGCTAATAGCCATGTTTGGGGCCTTGTGCCGATCTGTAGAGCATTAGGAGACCTGTAGAGCTAGGTGACCCTTATACCGTGCTGGAAACTTGTACTCAGCCGTAAAACTAGCTGGATAGCCTATTAAGAGCTAGTACTAGATGTGTACTGTGAGAGATATATTACTTAGGGTGGAAGTTTCTCTGATTTAACTGAGTGGGCCTGAAAGGCCAATCCTATACTAATTAAGACAGAGTCGAGGACCCGTTAGGAGGTATTATATATATATATTATTGCGCTTGGGCTGTAGGAGCCCCTTTGGAGTCTGAGTTTGCACACATTCTCAGTGAGCGGCAGTATAGCTATAAATGTATATATATATAAATATTGGATCGGACTGCATGCCGCAGTAATATATGTGTGGATCGCACTGCACGCCGCAGTATCATAGCGCTTGGGCCTAGAGAGCCCCTCCGAAGTCTGTACACACCCCCAGTGAACGCCGTTGACATTAAATGGAGCGGGCTGCACGCTGCAGCAGTATATATATTAGAGCGGGCTGCACGCCGCAGCGGTATATATATTAGAGCGGGCTGCACGCCGCAGCATTATACTTATTCATATTCATATATATATATATATATACTGAAATATTTATATGTTATAGACAGATGTATGTGTCTCCATATATTGAGATGGCTGTATACCGTAGTGGTACGAGCAAGGATGTGGTCAGTGTGGGACCTAGATGAGATAGATGTGGACTAGTGATCAGAGTACTCATTATAGCGATGACTAACTTGTGGGGGTTGCTTTAGAACTGTTTAGTGATAGTACAGGAGTTCTTATTTTCAGTTATTGTTTATTATTGTTACTCACTGAGTTGAAATATACTCACCCCACTCCCTTGCACTTTTTGTGCAGATATACAGGTTCAGGAGGGCAGTTGAGCTATCGCAACTGCTTTATTATTCCCATTCTGTGGAGACCTCGAGGTAGCTGCCAACGTCCGCAGTACCTGACCTCTTTCTTTTTTTTTATCATTCTGTTGTCTCCATTCTGGTTAGACTTGATTGTGTAGTAGATCTCATTTGTAGAGGCTCAGACTTGTGACACCACGATATGTTAAGACCGTACTTCGTATGCTGTTACTATCACGCTTATCATTTGATATGGTCACTTGTTGTTTAAGATTAATTTGATTAATAATTGGCTGGTTTAAGAGATAATACGGTCGGGCTTGCCTAGCATTGTGTTGGGCGCCATCATGACCGGGGTTTGGGTCGTGACAAGTTGGTATCAGAGCCTAGGTTAATAGGTCTCGCGAGTCATGAGCCGGTTGGTAGAGTCTTGTGGATCGGTACGGGGACGCCTGTACTTATCCTCGGGAGGCTGCAAACCTTTAGGAAAGTTTCAAATTCTTGGAATTCTCATCGTGCATGTTTGATTCAGCTTGAAATGTAATTCTTGAAATTTCTCCAGTACATTGATGCGCGCACTCGAGTGCTTAGTGATAAATTTGCCTTGATGGCTTATGATTCCCTAATCGCGGGATGAGATATAATCTCTATGAGTTCATGTTGGGCCTGTCTGGAGGACTTGAGGCCAAATCCTTGTCTATGGCTTGAGCACCAAGGTGTTAATTTCGCGATGTCGGTATTATGAAATTCATACGAACGGTATTGATCTTAATTGTGGAAACGGCAGTTTGATAATGGGGGAGCTGCAAGGTATTCAATACTTATTGTGATCTGTTACGTAGCCCTAGCTATGGGCGTGGTGAGTATGTTCAATGCCTCTTAGCGGAAATGTGAAGTGCACTACGTGTGTTAGTATGAGTTCAGACTCAAGGAAACTGAATTGGTCGTGCTATGAGTATTAAGATTTATGCTGTTAATATGTATTGTGATGTTTTGTCGAGTTGCCGATGTATTGTTAGGATGATTTTGGTGATTCTCTGGCAGGTGGATAGGCCAAATTACAAAGGAATCTCTGTCGAAATTTTGGAAAAATTTGGGACTTAGAAAAGATTTTTGTCACCTAAAGAATGGGCTTAGCTGTTTGGTGTGAATAAATAGAAGAATTTCAAAAGAGTTAAGATTTCTGATGCTTCGAGTCTCCGCTGAAGCTTGTAAATGACCTGAGTCTAATCTTACTAGAACATTGTGTCATCAATTGAGTAAGAATGCTATGAGTGGCTGAAAGTGCCTTGATATATGGCTCCGAGCCAAGTTGGGGAGGTTGTTACTGAGTAACCGATTGCACTTGTTGTGGGCTATGTAGGACCTGTCTCTAAGTATGTTGGGGAATTTTGATAAAGGTTATGGTGCTTCGTAGATGTGAAGAAATAATAGGATGTTCGAACTTATGTTGGCAAAGAATGTTCGGGGTATAGAAAAGAAAGATAGCTAATTGTATCTGAATATAATCATGTTCTGCGGTGTCAGAGTTCTAGTATGGCACGAGTGGTTCCGTTCAATAAGGCAGTTGAATTATAACTGGTTAAGGGTGAATGACGCCCGAGGATAGCCTTGCGGTGTTCAAGATTTACGCTTGCAACGGTCAGGTGTCTTAAGATTGTGCATGTGGCTAAAGACCGTGGTTTTGTTAGAAGAAATCGAGACTTTCGTTATGTTATGTGAATGATGAGATTCTATGAATCTATATTGGAGAGCAATGATAACGAATTCAAAATTGCAGGAAGTTCTTCAAGGTAAGTGTTGTAGATTGTGGTACCTCCGGGAAACATTAAGGGAGTATTCAGCGGCCTGTGAGTCTTAGATGGTGTGGTATTATGTACGAGTCTCGTGTGATAACATGAGTTGATGTATTATGGTGCTACAGTAAGGGCTAAAATTCAATTAAAGATGAATCGGAAAGGAAACTAGGTAAATGGAACAACTTGTTAGTAAATTGGGACAATATAAAAAGGGCACGGATAACTCCTGGTGTGTGTTCGAGGTAATAAGCCTTGCAGTTATGGTGCAACAAAGCTCTTGATGAGCTGGCAGTTTCATAGCTCGGTGTGGGTAAAAAGACTCAGTCCTGGCAGTTAAGCTTATGCAATGAATGGGAAGAAAGAGTTGTGATGTGTTTTATCATGGTTTGAAAATGAGTATATTCTTGTCGGTATGTAAAGCGTGGAATATGTAATGATTTTTCTTCTATATGGGATCATGAAGGTTCTTGACTAGATGAGTGCGCCGATGTTTGCGGCGTAGGAAAGGAATATGAATTTCCATGTTATCTTAGTGTGGTATGGCATATGCGATGTGTTATGAAAAGTTGATAATGGCATATTCAAGGCTTTGAGATTTGTTCATATTATATGGGAAGTCATTAAAAATCCCCAAGCAGCGTAGGCAGCTGTAGATAATATGAGAATCAAACTTCCTGGTGATTGAGGAAAATGGTACTACTATCCTAGTGATTTGGCAGAGTATATGGTCAAAAGGGCAAGGTGATGTAGACTGATAATATCTAGTGGTATTGTGGTATCCTCCGGTTGGATGGACAATGATGATTGAGTTGTTGTTGGCATAGGGAAATTTCTGAATGGCATACGTGGTATGAATGGATGCTTGATGTGTGTTACGTGTTCGTACGGTGGAAAGTGGGATCAGGCATACTGATCCATGTGTTACATATGTGTTGGAGACTAGAAGTTCTCGTAATCCGCCTACACAGTGGTGGTATATCGTGTGTATCGGCACCGTTTAGCGCTTATTGGAAATTGGAAGCCCTAGTGGCTATTTTGTTAGTTGATATGACAAATTTGAATAATGATATATGATTGCAGGCTGGTTGTCATAAGTCGGGTTGTCTAGACTAATATGATATGGACTATATCAGAGAAATGTCACAACTGCGTGGCAGAGCGCATCAGAGTATGCTCCAACAGAGTAGTTGTACACAGGACCAGCGGACGGATGGTAGGCATTGCTTTGTCAGTTGGACCTTAGTAGCGGATGTCAGTGTAGAGGTATCTACCATTGATTCAGTTCCAGTATTGAGGAACTTTGTCGGATGCGTTTCATGTGGCCGAGCTTGAGGCTATATATATGTTTGTTGCAATGAGCAACTTGACTCGATGTGCATTTTCCTTGCTAGATGTATTTGTGGATCGGGTGGCACGCCGCCACAGGTATAGTATTTGGATCGGGTGGCACGCCGCCACATGTATGGTATCAGGATCGGGTGGCACGCCGCCATGGGTATGTTATTGGGACGGGTTGCGCGCCGCAACAGTGTGACGTGGAAAATATAGCTTCCTATATGTTACCTTGTATACAATACTTCCTAGATTCTATGGAATAGTCCGTATTGGGTATCGCTCAGGGAATAGCACATCGGTTGTGTCCTTTCAAGATTTGATAGCGTACATCAATTGTATCACCGCATGTGTGATTGATTGCTTGGGTCCAGACCTAGATCTGTGCGTGGATGACCGCTTTGAGCATGGTGACTTGAGGTGCTTCGTGAGTAATAGTGTTGGGATAGAATCATGAGTCGTGGCAAGGCTACGTGATGTTATGACCTTTCGAGAAGGAGTCATGTACTCTATTCCTATGAGGTGAGACGGGATCTCAGTTTTATGATATGATGGTACAGAGGAATTGAATTACAACTCTGTTGTTGGAGTCAGTTGTTATTATTTGATTATGTTCAGACGTTTCCTATTAGAGCTTGTGTTGTTCTTGTCACGGCCTAGGCCGGTGTTGAGGCATCATATCACCAGTGAGGTGTGTTATGACCTAAATGATCATTTGAGTCATTAATGAGTGCGAGCATGTATGATTTCAGTTGGTTAGAAGGGTAATATCGAGTTTTGGCTTCGAATTCTGTTGTAGTATCAATTAAAAGGGAAATGGATTCATGAATGGTTGACCTGAGAGATGGGTTCGATATATCGCGTGTGCGGTTGCCATGGGCAGGATATGAGGGTGTTGGAATAAGACTCTATCTAATGAGAAAGGTTCTTTCTGCTAGTGTTTGGTTATTGTGGCCAGTTGTTGCGATTAGAGACTATCGTCTCGAGTGATTGGGTTGTTTGATACATCATGTGATCTCACCCGGAGTGGTGAGTTTGGCTATTACAGTTGGATCGTGTGTACTCTGAGTATAGATGTGGGATTCAGATTTTGTATATGATTTCGGAAAGTGCAATGTGGTTTATGGTTCAGATAGACAGTGGAAATTCAGCTATTCTATGTTATCGTACTTATGAAAGATAGGGTTAAGTGGTATCACCCCGAGTATATGCTTGGTGAGGTCATTCAGCTATTGTGTTGAATCTAGTACAACTTTGGGTCCGCTCGAGGACGAGCGTTTGCTTAAGTTGGGGAGAATGTGATGACCCGGTCCGTCATCATGTGAGTTATCACCTTGTTATCCCCGTTAAATGCTTGTTAATGTTTCAATATGCATGTTTGGCGAGTTTTAGTCAATTCGGGTTGAGTTTAGTTGGAAATGAGACAAAAAGTCTCTTAGAAGAAGGGATAGTTGTGAAAAGTCAACTGGACGTTGACTTGTGAGTTAGAGAGCTCGGAATCGAATTCTGATGATTCGGTCAGCCCCGGGAGGTCATTTGCGAGCTAGGAGAGCGATCGGAAGTGAATTTGGAGGTCCGGTGTAGTTTTAAGCTTGAATTGGCCAAAGTTGAATTTCGGCGATATCCGATCGATAGGTAAAATTTTGATCCGGGAGTCGGAACGGAATTCCAACAGTTGCAGTAGTTCCGTTGTGTGATTTTGGATGTGCCTGCAAAATTGCAGGTCATTCGGAAGTCGTTTGGTCGGGTTTTTGATCGAGTGTTAGTTTCGGAAGTTTTGAAGAAACTTAGGCTTGAATCCGTGCGTAATTGGTGATTTTGATGTTTAGGATGGTGTTTTAATGATTGGAACAAGTTCGTATCGTGTTTTGGAGTATGTTGGTGGTTTTCGTTGGGGTCCCGGGAGCCTCGGGATGAATTCGGGGGTCCAAACGGACCAATTTGTGCCAAAAGGCACTGCTGTTCTGCTGCAATAATTGCAGAGAATTTTTGCTCTCTGCGATCGGGAAGTTTTGAATGCGATCACGTAAGGCAGCGTTTGGGTGTATCGCAATCGCGTGGTGATGTCTGCGATCGCGTAGGCCAATGTCGGAATGCAGTGCGATCGCGTTTGGGTTCACGCGATCGCGTAAGGTCAAGTCTGGATGCAATGCGATCGCGGGGCTGGAGTTGCGATCGCGTAGGGATCTTTGGTTGTTTACTGCGATCGCGTGTCAAAGGTTGCGATCGCGTAGAAGAAAAATCAGGCCCCAGGATTTGTGCATCGCGATCGCGAGCCCAGTGCTGCGATCGCGTAGGGTTAATTGGCCTGGCAGTGAGTTTAAGTTCAGAACAGAACCAGTCTCGGGTTTCATACCCCAAAACGCCATTTTTGAGTTCTAGAGAGAGGAACTCAAGGGAATTGCTGGGAATTCATCGGGGATTCGTCGGAGGTAAGTTTTGTGGGTTAATTACATCATTTTAACATGAAATCTTTGGTTAAATTTCTGTAAATGGAAGATTAAAGGTGGGATTGAGCCCTAGTCCTAAATTGAAGAAAAACACTGATTTGAGTGGGCAAATGGAGTCCGATTTTGGTAAATTTGATATACCTAGACTCGTATTGAGACGAGGGTTCCGAATATATAATTTTTATAATTTTTCGAGAAGCACACCAAAAGTCGGGTTTTGACAACTTGTGGGTTTTGATATAATTGGGTTATTTCGAATGAATTACGTGAAATTAGCATATATTGATGCATTCTCTATGATTTTGAGTAGATTTGGCACCCGAGGAGATTGAGTTGCGAGGCAAACGCAAGGCGGATTGAATCTTCTACCGGTTCGAGGTGAGTGGTAGTAGTAAATAATGTACTGAGGGTTTGAAACCCCGTACTAGCACTTTACAGTGCTATGTAAAGTTGAGATGTGCGTCTTGTGACGGGCGTGGTGTCATTGTGATTGGGGACTTGGACTTGGTCCTTCCCGGCTTATAGAATACTGTGTATTAGGGCTGTTGATGAGATTATAACTGTGCAATTGGGCTAATAGCCATGTTTGGGGCCTTGTGCCGATCTGTAGAGCATTAGGAGACCCGTAGAGCTAGGTGACCCTTATACCGTGTTGGAAACTTGCACTCAGCCGTAAAACTAGCTGGATAGCCTATTAAGAGCCAGTACTAGATGTGTACTGTGAGAGATAGATTACTTAGGGTGGAAGTTCCCTGATTTAACTGAGTGGGCCTGAAAGGCCAATCCTATACTAATTAAGACAGAGTCGAGGACCCGTTAGGAGGTATTATATATATATATATATATATATATTGGATCGGGCTGCACGCCGCAACATTATATATATTGGATCGGGCTGCACGCCGCAGTAGTATACATGTTGGGTGGGACTGCACGCCACAGTATTATTGCGCTTGGGCTGTAGGAGCCCCTTCGGAGTCTGAGTTTGCACACGTTCTCAGTGAGCGGCAGTATAGCTATAAATGTATATATATATATATATATATAAATATTGGATCGGACTGCACGCCGCAGTAATATATGTGTGGATCGGACTGCACGCCGCAGTATCATACCGCTTGGGCCTAGAGAGCCCCTCCGAAGTCTGTACACACCCCCAGTGAGCGCCGTCGACGTTAAATGGAGCGGGCTGCACGCCACAACGATATATATATTAGAGCGGGCTGCACGCCGCAGCATTATACTTATTCATATTCATATATATATATATATATATACTGAAATATTTATATGTTATAGACAGATGTATATGTCTCCATATATTGAGATGGCCGTATACCGTAGTGGTACGAGCGAGGATGTGGTCAGTGTGGGACCTAGATGAGATAGATGTGGACTAGAGATCAGAGTACTCATTATAGTGATGACTAACCTGTGGGGGTTGCCTTAGAACTGTTTAGTGATAGTACAGGAGTTCTTATTTTCAGTTATTGTTTATTATTGTTACTCACTGAGTTGAAATATACTCACCCCACTCCCCTGCACTTTTTGTGCAGATATACAGGTTCAGGAGGGCGGTTGAGCTATCGCAACTGCTTTATTATCCCCATTCTGTGGAGACTTCGAGGTAGCTGCCGACGTCCGCAGTACCTGACCTCTTTTTTTTTTTTTATCATTCTGTTGTCTCCATTCTGGTTAGACTTGATTGTATAGTAGATCTCATTTGTAGAGGCTCAGACTTGTGACACCACGATATGTTGGGACCGTACTTCGTATGTTGTTACTATCACGCTTATCATTTGATATGGTCACTTGTTGTTTAAGTTTAATTTGATTAATAATTGGCTGGTTTAAGAGATAATACGGTCGGGCTTGCCTAGCATTGTGTTGGGTGCCATCACGACCGGGGTTTGGGTCGTGACAAATTAAGTCTCCGTCGAGTTCCAATGGGTTGCTTGAATGAGGGATGGGTTCCGTTGGAGTATCTCTACGACAGGTTTGGTGATAAGAAAGGGTTCGAGAGGTTCTCTAACACAAAATTTGTCAGCCAGTTAAATTATGACACCTGGGGAGATTTAAGAATCTACGCCTTCATAATCGCCTTTATGGGAACCATAGTTTTTCCCTAACGTGATGAACGTATCAGAATTCGTTTGTCTACAGTGGTCTCGTATTTGCAAAGTAGCGAGGAACACACCATTCTTCCTATGATTTTAGGAGACATTTTTCGGGCATTAACTCGGTGCCAAGAGGGGAAGGATTATTTCGAAGGTTGTAACATTTTATTGCAAATGTGGTTCATAGAGCATCTCTGTCATCACCCAATTGTGATAAACTTCAACGTGGACTGGTTGAATTACACTCGTTGTCATACAAGCAGGGCCGGCCGTAATAATCTTCCGAACGACTTAAGGACCTGGTAAGAATTGCTCAACTACTTGAAAGCAGACCAACTCACTTGGAATTATTATTAGTTTCCTTCTGCTAAAGTCATGCACATGTCAACATATCGCCCATTCTACATACTAATGTGTTTCAAGGGTTTCCAACCATACGCCTCGCTACATGTCATGCGCCAGTTGGGGTGAGAACAGAAAAGGCTCCCGATCGAAGATATGCAATCATTCATGTGGGAATTCACGATGGAAGAGCTCCCGAGAGAGCCTTATTCAAAGAAGGTGTGGTTCGACAGTCAACTCTTTAACATCGACGAAATGGTTGTCGACCGGGAACGAGGAAAATTGAGCCTTGCATACCTTGAGTGGTTCCACAACCAGTCAATGCCCGAGCAAAGAGCAGAAATGTCGGTAAAATACGCCGTTGATTGGGAAAAAGAAATATAAACCAGAGTTAGGGAAGCTAGAGACGAAACATCGCAAGAGTTCCAATCTTGCATTAAAACTTTGAAGGAAGACAAAGGAATTCTTGAAGCCGCCATGGACATACAGCAGGCTGATTTCGATCAGGAAAGGGCCGACTGGGAGCAAGAAAGATAAGCAATCCGAGCTCAAATCTAGGAGATGCAATCGACTGCAGAAGGATTGAGGAGAAGTCGGACTGATGAAATGCTCATAATTGACTTAGAAAGGAAAGCCTTTGAGCACCTAGAAGACTTGGAAAAAGAAGAAGCTCCTCTAGTTGCAATTTGGACAAGATGGAGAAGAGCGGCCCACCAAAGAGCACTTCATCTGCAACAGATAGAGAAATATTACGGGGAGATCATCACTGGCTTGAGAGAAGCAAATGCCACTTTTAGGGAGCGAGTTTTCAGACAAGCCTGGGACGCCAAAGCAGATAGGGACCGTTGCTACGACTTAATGGCGCGGATGGAAAGGCAAGTAGATAGACTTCTGGACCAAGTCACCGGTAACACTAAGATATTGGGGGCAAAGAACCGACATATAGAGCAGCTGTTTAGAGAAAAGGATATGATCAGGGCTAGGATCGAAGAAATTGGGCACTACATCACTGTAAGATGCCTAACGTGCGAACAAATGCCCCGGCCTACCCTTTTTTCTTCAGTTATGAAATATGTTCACCAAGTCATGGCGGAGTTAAGAAGTCTACAGAAAGATCTCACACCAAAATCCACAACAAGGCCGAACAACGCCCCACAGACATAGACGTTCAAAGCGTTGGAGCATGCTTAGAAGGGTTCGTATTATTCATTTAAGAGTCTATTTGTCCTTTTGAAGTTTTGTATTTCCATTTTTGGTTTTCGCAAGTGTTTCATTTGTAAGAGAAATTTTTGTCATAATAAAAACCAAAAAAAAAAAAACCAAAATATGTTCCATCTTTATCTTACATTTTTCATCCGAACTACGCCCGGTTTGATTCATGTGGGGACATGATATAGGTAATCTACATAAGATTTGACCATCACTAAAAAAGGGGTATAAAAGAAAATAACAAAAGAAGTTGATAAAGAGAGGAGGGGAATGAAAGCAAAGGAAAAGTATAAGCTAGAACGACGCATTGCAACTGAACATATATAGCAACACGTTCAACTGTATAACTGCATCACACCCCAATGTGAGATTACTTATCTGTTATGTTATTTCAGACTAACCGTTTGTTTGCTGAAATCCAGGATTTTAGAAAAGGGTGGTTGATTTTGTGGTAATCTGGCCTCCCATTCATATTTAACGAGGTACAAGGGAAATGTTCAGCGGCCCGTTACTGAATCAAGAAGAAGTACCCATACTTACTTTACAAGATCAAAAGGAAGTATCAACATGTCTTTAGAAATCCCTCTACCAATAGTTCTCGTTTTAGAGGAGAGTTCCATATCAGCCGTTCCAACTACTGAATCAGCAACTGCGGAAGAGAACAGGATTTTACGCTATCGCATGCTGGAAATGTTGGATGATTGGAATAATAGGAAGGAGCCCCCAAGTCTGATCTCTAGGTTCCCCAAACCATTCATCGGGTTTCCCAAATTATTATTCTTGTTTCTTTGAGCATGAGTAGCTAAATCCTTTACTAAGGTTTTGCTGGAACCTATTGAGTGATGAGCTTATCGTTTATGTGATTACAAATTGTTAGGTAGATTTCTATTTGTTCAACTTCGTTCTTGTTGTAGTTAATTGGTAGGATCCCCAATTAGTTGTGCATAACTTGGAAAAGAGTGCATATTTAGGTATATTGTTGAACGACACCACATCTAGGTTATTGGAGGAATCTATAACTTTAGGCGTAAAGACGGGATTAGGAAAAACGAAGTCTTGGGAGCAATCTTAAGTGAACTATTTAAATTAAAGCTAGCCAGCGTAGCTCGGGAGAGTGCACTAGTAAATTATTGTAATTGCTCGGGAGAGGGTTATGATACAAATAACGTTCATGATTGATAGAATATATTGAAAATTTGTATGAGTATAACGAGAAGGGATTCCATCAATAGGGGAAATCAATACCTTAGTCTTTCTCCATATTATTTTACTTAACATTCAATTCTTTCTTTTAAGCCTTTTTAATTCTTGCAAAAGTAGTTAGTCAAAAACTCACACAAACATATACTCGAAATCTTGGTAACTTGACCAAGTGGGATTTCCAACACCCCTACCAATTAGCCACCTACTCTGTTTGGATATTCTATCATCCCAACTCTCTCTGGATCACCCTCCACTTCCTATCCCCGGATGACGACATCGGATACGGCCACAAATAAATCCACTGGGCTGCCCGTTCCAATCATGGCACAACCCGTTACACATGCTCCTCTCTTTAACTCATCCTCCTTTACATTCCCAGTGCCACCTCTTTCGCTGGATCCTACCCAATTTTCCACCAATATTTGTCCTCAGCCACCCCGATACGAGCTTATGCCAAGTCAAAATGCAAAAGCTCCCGAACAAGATGAGATGGCTAAGAGAATGAGAAGCCTTGAACAAAGTTTAAAAAGCATGCAAGGTCTAAGCGGGAAGAAGAGTGTTTCCTATGCAGATTTATGCATGTTCCCACATGTCCATTTGCCGTCAGTTTTCAAAACACCAAAGTTTGAAAAGAATGACGGGTATGGCGACCCCATTGCTCATCTGCAGAAATATTACAATCAGTTGTGGGGTGCCGGCGATAAAGAAGAATTGTTGATGGCATATTTTGGAGAAAAGCTTAATCGGGATAGCTTTAGAATGGTACATGGATCAAGACATCTCCCGTTGGCATATTTGGGATGATCTTGCCAGGGACTTTGTTCGGCAATTTCAATATAATAATGACATTGCACCCGATCGGAATTCCTTGTATAACCTGAAGAAGAAACCCTCCGAATGTTTCAGAGAATACGCCATTAAATGGCGTGAACATGCCTCAACAGTTAAACCACCAATGGACGAATTATAGTTGGTCAGTATTTTTCTGCAAGCCCAAGAGCCCGATTACTTCCAAAACATGATGTCGGCTATAGGAAGGCCTTTTGCAGAAGCAATCAAGATCGGGAGATGGTGGAAAACGGTTTGAAAACTGGAAGAATATTGAGCCAAGCGGCCATAAGAGCGACCTCCCAAGCCATCCAAGGCGGGTCTGGAGGGATGACCAAAGGCAAAAAGAAGGAAGAAACAATCATGGCAGCAGTTGGAGACAGGAGGTGCCAAGCTCCAAGGCAAGTGTTCTCTGAAAGGGCCCCCAACATTATTATCCGCATAATGATATGGCCTATGCTTCTCCACCTAAACCCTACAAAGTCAGGAATGCTCAGCCTTTTGGCCGGCCACAACCACCAGCCAACAGAAATCCACCTCCATTCCAGAGAAATCAACCTCCTTACCAAAACCAGTATAACTTCCGACCACTATAAAATAATACTCGCCCTCGTGAATCACCTAAGTCGAACTTCACACCAATTGGGGAACCATATTCCACCCTTTTCCCTAAGCTCATGCAGGAGAATCTATTGCAGCCCGTTCCCCAGAATAGGCAGAATCCAGATTCTCCTACTTACCATCGAAGTGTGTACTGTGTTCGGGAGTCGAGGGGCATAGCCCCGATAATTGCTGGACCTTGAAGAAAGTTGTGCAAGAGTTGATTAACCAAGGAAGGATAGTGTTTGCGGATGAGAACATTCCAAATGTGACGAATAACCCACTGTCGGCCCATAACAATGGGCTAGTAATTGGAGTGATTTGCGAGGGCAAGGAATTTGATCCTGCTCTGAAAGCAATAATTTCCATCGCCAACATGGAAAGACAGCCTAATGCGGCCCCAAAATAAGAGAAAATAGGGAAGAAGAATAAAGTTGTCAAAGCCGGGTTTGAAAAGAAGATCGAGACAAAAGCAGAAATGACACTGTCTCAGAAAAATGGAGTTCTTTACCTCCCACGAGGTCGATCAGAAAGGCCCTTGAGAATAAGCGGTTCAAAGAAGTTTCAGATGAAGAGAGAAACACCGATGTGTGTGCCCAAAGGAAGCTATGTGGTCTGAAAGGAAATTAAACCACTGCAGCCAAATGAACCCGTGGTTATCGCACGCATGCAATAGAAGCCCATGACAGACCCATCCATAGTACCTTGGAATTATAGACAGACGGTGGTTACACACAAAGGTAAAGAGATCACAAGAGAACCGTCTGGGAACATCTTGGTACGGAAGTATTCAGACACACAAGAAGTGAATAATGCAACACGGAAGCGTTTCCCATCCAAGAAGCCTGTAAGCACTGAAGAAGGAGAGGTCTTTTTCCAAAAGATGAAAATGCCAGATTTTAAGGTGATTGATCAGTTCTGCAAGCACCCGGATCAAGTGTCCATGTTGTCCTTACTCATGAGCTCACCCAAACATCAAGAGATCTTGCTGAGGATTTTTAATGAAGCACATGTGCCGGCTGACACTTCTAAGGAGCAGCTAGAAAGAATGGCAAAACGACTCTTCGCAGTCAACTAGATCTCATTCAGGAAGAGCGACCTACCCCCAGAAGGAGCAGCACATAACAAGGCCCTACACTTGATCGTCAAGTGCGAAGGTTACTATATGAAGAGGGTCATGGTGGACCGAGGTTCGGGGGTAGACATATTCCCACTTTCCACTCTACACCGCATAGGAATTGGAGCTGAAAGAATTCAGCCCAACAATGTATGCGTGCGAGCCTTAATGTATGCGTGCGAGCCTTCGACGGTGTAAAAAAGGACACGATCGGAGAGATCGAGTTGACCCTGACTATTGGCCCGGTAGACTTGGAAGTAACTTTCCATGTTTTGGACATGGACACGTCTTATAATTTTCTTCTAGGAAGGCCATGGATTCACGCAGTCGGAGCTGTACCCTCCACCTTACACCAACTGGTAAAGTATGAGCATAAGGGTCAAGAGATCGTGGTCCACGGAGAAGATGAACAATCAATATACCGAGACCCGTTAACCCCATACCTCGAAGCAAGAGAAGGAAGCGAGCACATAGTCTACCGGGCGTTTGAAGTGGTGGTTGCCGATCAACAAAAAGAAGAAGACCCCTGTCCCCAACCCTTCCTTTCTAATGCGTCAATCATGGTGGCCAAAGAAATGATTCGACGAGGTTTCAAACCAGGAAAGGGACTCGGGAAATCACTGCAGAGAATAATAGAACCCATCACTCTGCACTCCACAAATAAACTCTCCGTGATAGGATTCCACCGTACCTCAGAAGATGAAACATGGGACGAGGAGAGAAAGAAAGAAGGTTGGGTTCTTCCACAACCATTGCCACATTTATACAAGACCTATGCCCGACCCAAATATGTCGAAGATGACGATGAGGTGTTCACGATAGAGGAAATTGAAGACATTTGTGGAGCTATGAGGCAAATGCTCTACAATGTCAATATGGTTCAGTTGGGAGAAGGTGCTAGCACTACTAAGGTCCTGTATGTGGGACCAAAGCCCAAATTGCAAAATTGGAAGGCTACGCCATTCCCAGTCAGCCGGGAGTTCTGGTAGACTTGTACTGCCATTTTCTCCTGCATCACAAGTTACTTTAGGATGTAACTCAGATGTTTTTCTTTGTTTTCTTGTATTTAATCTTCCAAATGTAACCCTGTTTATCTTCCAAAAAATCCAAGAAATGAAATCAATATTTCATCGTCATTTTACATTCTTTCTAATTCTTGTTATTTATTCTCTCTTTTCAGTCATAATAATGCGGCTTTAAATAACATGACATGCTTGCAGACTTCACGCTCAGATCTGAACACTCCACCTAATTTGGAAATAATGAACCAAGAACTGGAATACGATGAAGAAGAGGCTTTAAGGGAAATAAATCGAGAAATGGAACACTTTGAGAATAAACCTAAGCCAATTTTGAATGACACCGAGCCGGTTAACTTGGGAACCCCCGAAGAGATCCGAGAGACCAAGATAAGCATTCACACAGATAAGAAAACTCGAGATGCAGTAATCCAGCTCTTGTTTGAGTTTAAAGATGTGTTTGCTTGGTCTTACGATGACATGCCAGGATTAGGGGTCGATCTAGTGGTGCATAAATTACCAATCTACCCGGACTGTCGCCAAGTGCAACAAAAGCAAAGAAAGTTCAAAACTGACATCAGTGATAAGATCAAAGAAAAATCACCAAGCAGTTAAAAATGGGGGTAATTCAAGTGGTACAGTATACCACGTGGTTGGCTAATGTTGTTCATGTGCCAAAGAAGGATGGGAAAACTCGAGTATGCGTGGATTACCGAGATTTGAATAAGGCAAGTCCCAAAGATATCTTCCCTTTAGCAAACATCCACATCCTTGCTGATAACTGTGCAAAGCATGAGATACAATCATTTGTGGATTGTTATGCGGGATATCATCAAGTGTTGATAGATGAAGAGGATGCCGAGAAGACTGCTTTCACCACACCTTGGGGCACTTACTGCTACCGAGTCATGCCATTCGGTTTGAAAAATGCTAGAGCGACATACATGAGAGACATGGCTGCCTTCTTCCACGCATGATGCATCAGGAAATAGAGCTGTACATGGACGATGTGATCATCAAGTCTAGAACCCAGGGCGATCACGTTCGAGACTTGAGGAAATTCTTCGAAAAGTTGCAAAAGTATGATTTGAAGCTGAATCGGGCCAAATGTGCCTTCGGAGTCCCATCAGGTAAACTCTTGGGTTTCATAGTCAGTAGGAGAGGTATTGAATTAGATTTACCTCCTCCAAGAACGAAGAAAGACGTAATGAGTCTTCTAGGCCGACTAAACTACATCAGCAGGTTCATCGCCCAATTGACTTCTACGTGTGAGCCCATATTCAAGTTGCTGAAGAAAGACGCTGCAATAAAGTGGAAAAGTGAGTGTCAAGAGGCTTTTGACAAATTAAAGAATATTTGTCGAACCCTCCAGTCTTAGTCCCACCAGAGCTAGGGAGACCTCTGTTCTTGTATCTGACAGTCTTGGAAAACTCCTTTGGCTGTATCCTCGGGCAGCATGATGTAACGGGGAAGAAAGAGCAGGCAATCTACTATTTGAGCAAGAAGTTTACTAGTTATGAGGTCAAGTACACTTTGCTGGAAAGAACGTGATGTGCTCTGACGTGGGTCGCTCAGAAATTGAGACACTACCTTCAAGCTCATACAACTCACCTCATTACTAGGCTGAATCCGTTGAAGCACATATTCCAAAAACCGATGCGCACCGGAAGGTTGGCAAAATGGTAAATCCTGCTCGTTGAGTTCGACATAGTCTATGTCACTCGCACGGCAATGAAGGCCCAGACGCTGGCAAATCACTTGGCCGAAAACCCAATTGATGAAGAGTATCAACCATTGAATACCTACTTTCCAGATGAGGAGGTAAATGTAATAGAAACAGTCCCTGAGGATACCCATGCTTGGAAAATGTTCTTTGCCGGAGCGGTACACGCTAAAGGTGTAGGGATTGGGCCAATTTTGATCTCTCCCGCCGGTCAACATTACCCAGCTACGGCTAGGCTCCGTTTCTTTTGCACAAACAATACGGCTGAATATGAAGCCTGCATCATGGGCATGAATATGGCAATTGATCAAGGTGTTGAAGATTTACTGATCATGGGAGATTCAGATCTGATTATCAAATAAGCCCAAGGTGAATGGGAGACCCGAGACGTTAAGCTCCTCCCTTACCGGCAGCATGTGGATAATCTTGGCAAGCGATTCGCATCGATAGAGTTTAGGTACATCCCACGATGTCACAATGAACTGGCTGACGCACTTGCCACTCTAGCTTCAATGCTACCTTATCCAGGCAATGCCCACGTCGATCCTTTGGAAATCCAAATCAAGGAAAGACACGATTATTGCAATGCAATTAAGGAAGGACCAAACATCCAGCCGTGGTACTACGATATCAACAGATTCTTGAAAACACAAGAATACCCTAAACCTACTACTGGAGATCAAAAAAGGACCATTAGGCGGCATGCAGGTGGTTTCTTTTTGAGCGGCGAGGTCCTGTATAAAAGAAGCCCAGATCTTAACCTTTAAGGCGTGTTGATGCCAAAAAAGCAGGGAGAATCATGCATGAACTACACGCAGCAGTGTGTGGGCCTCATATGAACGGATATGTCTTGGCCAAGAAAATTCTTCGAGTTGGGTATTATTGAATAACTATGGAGAAAGACTGTTTTAGTTTTGTCCCTAAATGCCATCAGTGTTAGGTACATGGAGATCTGATTCATGCACCTCTAACCGAGCTACATCCTATGTCAGGACCGTGGCCTTTTGTCGCTTGGGGGATGGATGTCATTGGCCCAATTGAGCCAAAAGCTTCAAATGGGCACCGATTCATACTGTCGCTATTGATTACTTCACAAAATGGGTTGAAGCTGTCACTCTCAAATCAGTCACTAAGAAAGTCGTGGTGGATTTTATACATTCAAATCTTATCTGTCATTTTGGTATACCTACAACTATCATTACGGACAATGCTGCGAACGTGAATAGTCGTTTGATGGAAGAAATATGCGAACAATTTAAAATAACGCATATGAACTCCACTCCTTATCGGCCCAAAGCCTATGGCGCCGTTGAAGCAGCAAACAAAACATCAAGAAGATTTTGAGGAAGACAATCCAGAGTTCTAGACAATGGCATGAACAATAACCTTTTACCTTACTGGGGTATCGTACTACAATGCGCACATCGGTAGGAGCAACCCCATACCTACTAGTTTATGGAACCGAGGCTATGATACTGGCAGAGGTAGAAATTCCTTCACTCCGGACAATTGTTGAAGAAAAGATTGAAGATAGTGATTGGAGCAGTTAACCTTAATTGACAAAAAGCGAATAGATGTGGTCTGTCACGGACAGTTGTACCAACAAAGGATGGCTCGTGCTTACAATAAGAAAGTACGACCCAAAAATTTTGAAGTAGGTCAGTTGGTTTTGAGATGCATTCTTCCACATCACCAGGAAGCGAAAGGAAAATTCGCTCCTAATTGGAAGGGGCCATACATCATCAGGAAGATATTGCCGAGAGGAGCATTAGACTTAGGAGACATGGAAGGAAATGATCCTGAGACAGCTGTGAATGCACATGCTGTCAAAAAATATTATCTTTGAGCTTGCTTCGGTGATGTCTCTGCATGTCGAAATTATTGAAGGCTTTTATTCCCGCTACCCAAACACTACCAACCCTTTTGTAAACCCTTTGAGCCGGTTACATTTCTTTGGCTAACCTCTTTGGAATCCAAAACCGAAAAAAAAAGAAAAAACCAAAAACAAAACAAAACAAAATTTCCTGAACTACGTTCTGACTTGATTCTGATAGGATACATAGGCAGCCTTTATCTGAGGTTCAGTCACACCAACACAAAAATCTAATTTTCCCCGAAATTGAAACTGGGGTACGTATTTTAATGGTTTGACCAAGAGGTCACCAGATGGTTCCAAAGTTGTAATTTTGTCCATAATTCTTTTCACCCAAAACCGAGTACAAGTCCTTTAAGATCGATGCGGAGGCATAGAAACTGAGAAACATCATTGTTGAGAGTCGAAGCGTCTTAAATTAAGAGAAATAAAATGAGATAGTCTTATTGGTGAAAACCTTCGGGCACCATAAGGCGATGGAAGTAAAGTAAAAAAATGAGAGAGTTCGTTAGTGAAAACTCACAAATAGTGCTATCGGGCGATGGCAAGAAGAGAAATGATAGAGGTCGAATAGCAAAAACCCACAAAAGGGCGCTATCAACCGAAAAGAGGATTTCACCCCTAAAGGTCTTGGCAAGGTTCCCTAGTTTTGAAACATACACCCGTTTTGGTTCATAAGAATATGGAAGTCCGTGACGATTGAGCATCCAGTTCAAGAAGCATGTCATGTCGGTTTGAAGCCAGCATACACCCCAGATAAGTCCTTCTTTTTACCCCGAAAGGGACGCCTCTATTTTTTATTCATTTTTCTTCATTCTTTGTTCATTTTTTCTTTGAATCCCTTTCGGTTTAACTTTGAATTCCAAAAATATAACAAAGAAAAGGTGGCAGGACCGGTTATATAGAATTCCGTTTGGTAAAAAAAGCGAAGAAAATACCCAGGCTCAGTGGTGTACTGATCCAACCCCGACTGATCATGGTGATTAATTGTTTCCAAGGAAAGGACGTTAGGAAGAAAAAGAAAATCAAAGGCTAAGGTTATTTAAAAAACGGAACGAAGCAGAGAGACAGAGCCCACACAGGCAAGTCCTCATGGAATCCCGAGGCTAAACCCGGTCAGATTGAAAGAAAGTCACCCTCAAAGACAATCAGCAACAAATTTCTTAATGGAAATAGGGTCAAGATCAAGTGATGAAGATAATCAAGACCACAAAATCCACCACTGTTTCATCTAAGAAATTGTTCTTTGTTGAAAACATGTCCATCGCAAATTAGCTATGCAAGAAGAAGATGCATTCTAATAAAATGAAATGCGCGAGCATTGAAGTAGCTCCATGACAAGGAAAACACCCAAAAAGGAAGTTTCTTTTCAAAAGATTATTTTATGCATTTGCTGATGAGTAAAAGGAAAACTCCTAAAAGAAAACCCAAAAAGGAAGGAGAAAGGAAAGGAAAATGAAAATTTCAAAAGAGAATCAAGTCATGTTAGTCTAGCATTTCTTTCAAAAACCTCGGCTAGAAAACCGAGGACCTCTTGGCCAGAAATCCATGAAACATTTCTTTTAAATCCCGGCCAGAAAACCGAGGATATCCCGACCAGAAAACCGTGGAACATTTCTTTTAAATCCCGACCAGAAAACCGAGGATGTCCTAGTCAGAAAGCCGTAAAGCATTTCTTTTCAAAACCCCAGCCAGAAAATTGAAGATCTCTAGCTCAGAAAATTGTGGAGCGTTTCTTTCAAAACCCCGGCCAAGAAACCGAGGGTCTTCCGGCCAGAAAGCAGTGAAGCATTTCTTTTAAAAACCCCAACCAGAAAACCGAGGATTTCCCGGTCAGAAAACTGTGGAACGTTTCTTTTAAATCCCCGCCAGAAAACTGAGGATCTTCCGGCCAGGAAACCGTGCCGCATTTCTTTTAAATCCCGGCCGGAAAACCGAGGATCTCCCGATCAAAAAATTATGGAACATTTCCTTTAAATCCCAGCCAGAAAACCGAGGATCTCCCGTCCAGGAAACCGTGGAGCATTTCTTTTAAATCCCGGCCGAAAAACTGAGGATCTCTCGGTCAGAAAACTATGGAGCGTTTCATTTAAATCACAGCCAGAAAACCGTGGAACATTTCTTTTAAATACCGGCCAGAAAATCGAGGATCTCCCGGCCAGAAAACCGTTGAGCATTTCTTTTCAGAGTATCCCGGTCAGAAAACCGAGAATCTCCCAGCCAGAAAGCTTTGGAGCCCCGTTTTTTCAAAATATCCCGACCAGAAAACCATGGAACCTTTTTTAAAATATCCCGGCCAAAAAACCGCGAAGCATTTATTTTCAAAACCAGATTTAAAAATCGAGATTCTCTCGGCCAATACCGAAGAGTCTTTTAAATCACTTTCTGTGTCACGGCTAACTCACGAAATTTTCCTAGTGAAACTGGGGCAGAAAAATTTCGTTCGTTTATTTGTTTTATTGTCTAAGTAGGTTTGAACTCAGGACGCAGAGATCGAGATAACCTACAAGTTGAGTCTCAATCTAGAATATAGAAAAGAATAAAAAAACGAAAAAGAAGATGAGCTCAAATGTTGGAGTAAACAGAGGCGCGGATTGCTCAGAATTTGATTGAAGTCACGAGTCCCGCCAATCCCATTTCACTCAATGTTACAGAAATAAACAATCATGTATAGCTTGTGAGCATCAACATTCAGATCGGGTCTATAGCAAAATCAGCTAAGACTCAAGATCAAGTTTTCAAGAGAATCATAGATAGGAATCTTATAACTCATAGTTGATAGGCACAGCTGGTTTAATTTCAATTTCTCTTTTTGTATAATAAGGAGGCCAGTAAGCAGTAAGCAGCAACAGCAGCAACAGTAGCAACAATAACAGCAAAGTGTTAGTCCACGGTAGTCCCAGCTACCAAAACATCCCGAACTACATTGACCTGATTCCTGTTTAGACCATGATACGTAGGAGGCCTGCCAAAGCAAAGGCTCGGTCAAGATCCTTTCAAAATACTTCACACGGAGTACTCGAACGGGCAAAAATCACTCGTATCCGCTCATTTATCTTTGCACGAAAACCCTTCGTGTTTTCGGGCAAAGAGGGGCAGCTGTGAGCACGTGATTTTTGCCCTACTCGATAATTACTCCAAAAAATTCAAAATAAAATAGTTTTGCGTTGTGTGTGATTTTCTGTTAATTTTGTGTAATTTTAATTATTATCGTTTGCGTTTGTTTGTGCGTGATTATTTGTAAATTTAAAAATGTGTGTGTGTGTCGCGTTTACATTTAAGTTTTATTTTAGAGTAATTAAGTTTGTTTTCAAAAATATATAATAAATAAAAAATCACAAAATAATGCATTTTTTTACATTTTTAGCGTTTAAATGCCTAGTTATGCAATTTATTTTAATTAATATTTAATTATGTCTTTTAAATGATTGTAGAAGTTAATTAACATTTTTATAAGTTAATGTAATTTAGAGTTTTTGTTTTTAATAAATAAAGAATTAAGTTAAAAAAAAAAGAGTATTGGAAATAACTGGGCTGGACAAGCCAAGTCCATGCCCAAAAATGTTGAACCCAGTCCAAAACCCAACCCCAAACCCGTCCAACGACCCAAATCCAGTTCAAACCAACCCAACCCCTCACTAAACCAAACGGCCTCGTTCTGCATAGAAACGACACTCTTTCCCCACAATCAATCTGAGCCGTTGAGATCATTTGATCTAACGGCTTAGATGGATTGAAGGAATTAAACCTACCAAAATGCCCATCCCAACCCCCAGGTGTAACTCAAACCCCAGACCCCTCCCTCGTCTCTCTCAGAGGCGAAATAATGCCGCCGCTAAAACCACCGTGCCCAGTCCACGTAAATCGTCTCACGGTGGTTCCGGTAAGCCATATGCCACAATTTTAACATCACAGCACCCCCATAACCTCCTCATTCCAGTCCTGAGCCTAGTTCCTTTCGAATCATACTTCAATTCTTCAAATATTGAATCGAATATTGGCCGTTAAACTTCGCCGCTTCCATTCACCCCCAAACTCACACCTAGCCCGCACATGACCTCCCCAATCACCAAACCGCCATCAATTTGATTCGAATCCAACCAGAAACCATCGAGCCCCAAATCCGAGCCCTCAGAACCCTAGAAACATTTTGGAGCCCGTTTGATGATTTTGAGGTTCCAATGGGTTGTAGTCGAGTTGTTCTCACTCGAGAACACTCGATTACAGCCCGTTTAGCCTCAAAAAGTTTGAGTCTGTTTGGTCCCAAGCCTATTTGTTCTGAGTTTCTCTTCTCAAGGTATTTCTTTTCTGTTTTTATTTATTTTTGTACTCATTGGTTAGTGTAGATGTGTTTATTATTTTCATCTGTTGTTAATTTTCTCTGTTTTCTTCTCCTCAAAGACCTTTTATTTGGTCGATGATTATTTATGTTTGTTGGTTTAAAAGTGTTAGTTATAGGATACGAATTCGCTTCAATTTGCGTCGTCGAACGATTAGTTTCGTATCTTTGTTCTTGCCCGACCCTATAATCACTGTTAGTGCGTCATTTGTTTGTTATTATGTGTATATGTTCTAATTGCTCGAATAAATGTTGTCGATCAGTCGTATGGATTTGTTAGAACAGCAACACTGTCAGTATTGATTTAAATTCATTATAATTTATTTTTCTTAATTAGGGTCAAAATTGGTTATAGCTGTGATCTTAATAGAGATTAGTTAATTGACATGCTAATTAAACACCAAATTGGCGTTTAAAAGGATTAAAAGAGGGTCAATTAGTACAAAATACAGCCTGCTAAACATTAAGTAGTGGAAATTAGAATCATTTTAGTTTAATATTAAAGATGTGCATTGCACATGGAGAAAGTTAGTGGAATCTGTAGGGGCAGCAAGGCTTCCACTCAATTTTTGAACTTTAGAAATTTAAAATTTAAAAGAGCCATACTTAGATGTTTGAAGGTGGAAAACAGAGAATAATATGGGGTCTTTGTTAGTTTAAAATAATTAAAAAAGGGGGATGCAGGTGTGGATTTAAGGCTATAAAAGGACACTGATTTTGATAAGAGAGGACAAACCTTCAGATAGAGATTGAAGATTTTAACACACACACACACAGATTTGTGAGATAAGAACAGACCTTCAGATAGAGATTGCAGATTTTAACTCACACAGAGAGAGATTTGAGAGATAAGAATAGACCTTGAGAGAGTTTTACACACACATTAGAAATATTTTGATACACACAAAGAACATATTTTAAAAGAGGGAAAGGCATGCTAATATACACTGTTATATGCTTTTTTTTTTAACGACCAGCTTTGAAGTATATTTAGCCATCCGTTTAAGCAGTTCTTTAGCTTGATTTAAGTCTGATTTGTGCTTTAGTTCATAAGGTCCCTTTTGGTTTTACTTAAGCACTGTTCGTTGCTGTTTGGGCTTTGGAATGTTTTTTAGTTGTTTTCAAAGTTCTCTTTGGGTTTAATTTCATTTCCTGAGATTTCAACCTATTCCCCGGGCTGTCTATTACTATTTCATAAGTGGCTATAGTCTGTTGCTGAGATTTTGCTGTTGTGTCTTGCTGTTGGTTTTGCTGGGAATTGTTCACTGATTTTCCTCCTCCATTTTTGCTGTTAAATTCCAGGTACATTTTCCTGTAACTCCGTTGGTTGTGGAATGAATTGGAGAAAGCTTGAATTAGCCATAAGGAAATTGAAGCATGAAATAAGTTCATTAGAATGATTTTGTTTATTCTTCTATTGTTTTCAATTACTCTATACTTGTAGTTGATTTGTAATTAGTTTTGGAATCATTTTATGTGTTAGTTTTATTTCACCCCTTCCCTGACTCTTTCAAGCGTAAATGTGCAAGGCCCATGAAACAATTGTAGAAGGTCTAACGCATGGTAATATAGCTTAGTCTAACCCATAGTACTTAAAAGTGAGTTCAAGATTCATCCACTCATATCATTTCGACATTTGTAGTAAGTGGACTGTATAATTGTTATTCTTATAGGTTTATGCTATTGTTTGAAATCCTAATTTAATTTTGCAATTGAAGAAGTAGTGTCAAAATATGGTCGTGAGCTTCAGTAGCTACTCTCAGTTAGTTTGGGTAGTTATAACACGGGTCCAAATAGTTCAAATGGAAATTAGCAAATTGGTTTAATGTCTAGTCTTGAAATTGCGATTTTACTTGAGTAAATAATTCTTTTTAAATAACAGTTCAAATAATGTTAGTAACTAACGTTAAGTTCTCAAATATTAGTGATTAACATAGCCTTCTTTTAATACATTTTAACAAGTCACCGAATAAGATATCGTCTTGTATAGATCTTAATTGGAAATAACATCAACGGACATTTTTTAGATAAATTGATTTTTGTCTAGTTTAATAATCGCTTTAATCGGCATAGGGTGAAATAAGTGGTTTTGGCATATTTTTGATTTGCATTTTCGTCCAGGGGCCGAGTCTCTATTGCGACTAGGTTTGCTTTGCTTAAAAGTTAAATGTATAGTTTTGAATTAATAAAGCGGTTTAAAGTTTAATCAGAGCACGTAATTTATAACATGTATTAAAACCAGATGTTTTTTGGCCATTTAAAATAGTTGAAGCGACCGTGCTAGAACCACGGGATCCAGGGGTGCCTAACACCTTCCCTCGGGTCAACAGAATTCCTTAGAATTTCTGGTTCACAGACTTCATTTGGAAAGTCGAAATTTTCTCAATCCGGGATTTGAATAAATCAGTGACTTGGGACACCTTAATTTATTCCAAGTGGAGACTCTGAAATAAATGGAATAATCCCGTTTCGAATATTGTCACTTAAATTGGAAAAACTCCCAAGCCCGTTTTTACCCCCCGGGGTAAGGGCATGCCAAAAAGAGGTGTGACAAATGGTACGACGTGGTCAAAAAATACATTTTCACGACGTTGCAATTCTTTGAATTATAAAGAGGAATACTAAAATGCACATAAAAATAGAACATATAAAATCAGATAAAAAAAATGCAACAGTCGAACGACCATGCTAGAACCATGGAATTCGGGAGTGCCTAACACCTTCTCCCGAATTAATAGAATTCCCTATCCGGATTTCTAGTTCGCAAACTGTAACAGAGTCAAACTTTCATCGGTTTGGGATTCATCCGGTGACTTGGGACACCATTATTCTCCCAAGTGGTGACTCTAAAACTAGATAAATAAATCTCGTTCTGACTGTCCTTAAATTGAAAAAAAATCCTTTCTTTTATTATATCCCTTATCAGGGTAGAGTAAATAGTAGGTAAAAAGGAGGTGTGATAGCTGCCCATCCGTCTGAGGATGGAATGTGGTAACTCTACCTGCGTACCCAACTCCCGCTGAAATGTCCTCCAGAACTGAGAAGTGAACTGAATACCCCTATATGAGGTAATAGACACTAGAACCCCATGAAATCAGACAATCTCCGGGACAAAGATCCCTGCCAGCCGCTCTGAAAAATAGGTAGTACATACCGAAATGAAGTTCGTGGACTTGGTAGCCTGTCCACAATCACCCAAATCGAATCAAACTTCTTCAAAGTTCATGGGAGACCACTCACAAAATCCATAGTAATCCTCTCCCACTTCCACTATGAAATAATCATCCGCTAAAGTACACCACCCGGCCTCTGATGCTTATACTTTACCTGCTGACAGTTGAGACACCAAGCCACAAACCCTACTATATCATTTTTCATCTTCTCCACTAGTAGTGCTATCTCAAATCCAAATACATCTTTGAGGCACCCGGATGGATGGAATACCGCGAGCTGTGGGCCTCCTCTAATATCATCTCCCGAAGCCCATCCACCTTGGCCACACGAATCTGGCCCTGCATCCTCAATACACCATCACCATCAATACTCATATCCCTGGCATCATCATGATGATCCCTATCCTTAAGAACAAGCAAATGTGGATCATCGTACTGGTGCTCTCTAATGCGGTCCTACAAGGAAAACCGAGAAACAACACAAGCCAACACTCGACTAGGCTCTGAAATATCTAATCTCAGCATCTGATTTGCCAAATCCTAAACATCAACTACAAAGGGCCTCTCCCTAATTGGAATGTATGCCAAGCTCCCCATACTAACTACTTTCCAGCTCAAAGCATCGGTCACTACGTTGGCCTTCCCTGGGTGATACAGAATGGTGATATCATAGTCCTTAAGCTATACTAGCCATATCCGCTGCCTCAAATTAAGGTCTTTTTACTTGAATAAATATTGAATACCTCGATGATTGGTGAATACCTCACAAGATACTCCATACAAGTAGTGCCTCAAAATCTTCAAAGCATGAAATATAGTAGCCAACTCCAAATCATGTACATGGTAGTTCTTCTTGTGGGCTTTGACTGCCGAGAACAATATGCAATAACTCTACCCTCCTACATCAACACATATTTGATCCCAACTCTCGAAGCATTACAATATATAGTGTAAGAGCCTGAAGCTGAGGGAAACACCAACACTGGAGTCATGGTCAAAGCTGTCTTGAGCTTCTGAAAGCTCTCCTCGCACTCATCCGACCACATAAATGGAGCACCCTTCTAAGTCATCTTGGTCAAGAGCGATGCAATAGAGGAAAATCCCTGAACATACCAGCGATATTACCCTACCAACCCAAGGAAATTACGAATCTCTGTGGCTGAGGTCGGTCTAGGACAACTCTGCACCGCCTCTATCTTCTTCGGGTCGACCTAAATACCCTTGCTGGACACCACGTGTCCCAAGAAAACCACTGATCCAAGCCAAAACTCACACTTGGAGAACTTTGTATAAAGCTTCTCCTCTCTCTCAATCTCAATAACACCACTCGCAAATGATGTGCGTGCTCCTCCTGGCTATGCGAGTACACCAATATATCATCAATAAAAACAATCATTTGAACGAATCCAGATATGGCCAAAATACACCGTTCATCAGATGCATGAACGCGACTGGCACATTGGTCAACCCAAATGACATAACCAGAAACTCATAGTGCCCATATCTAGTCCTGAAAGGAGTCTTCATGATATCTGAGTCCTTGATCTTCAATTGATGATAGCCTGAACGAAGATCAATCTTGGAGAATACCCTTTCCCCATGAAGCTGGTCAAATAAATCATCAATACGAGGAAAGGGGTACTTGCTCTTCACTGTTACTTTGTTCAATTGCCTGTAGTCAATGCACATTCTCATTGTGCCATCCTTCTTCTTCTTCATAAATAGAATTGGTGCACCCCACGGTGACATACTCGACCGAATGAACCTCTTATCTAGGAGCTCCTAAAGTTGATCCTTCAACTCGTTCAACTCTACTGGTGCCATAAGATATGGAGGAATGGAAATGGGCTGAGTGCCCGGCACCAGGTCAATACCAAAATCAATTTCCCTATCCAGTGGCATGCCCGGCAGGTCTGCAGGAAACACAACGGGAAACTACCTCACAACTGGGACCGAATCAATGCTAGGAGCCTCAGCTCCAACATCCCTCACAAAAGCCAAACATGATAGACAACATTTCCCAACCGTACGCTGGGCCTATAGAAAGAAATCACCCTGCTAGGCACATAGTCAGTAATACCATTCCACTCGATCCTCATAACACCCGGAATAGCAAAAGTGACTGTCACAGTCCAGAATAGCATGACACGGAGATAACCGGTCCATGCCTAAAATAACATCAAAATATACTATGCTCAATAGCAATAGATCAACTCGAGTCTCTATACCCCCAATAGTTACCAAATACGATTGATATACATGGTCTACAATATTTGTATCACCCACCGCGGTAGATACATGGACAAGTAAGGCTAGACACCCTAGGGTCGTACCCAAATAATGAGCAAAATATGAAGACTTATAAGAATAGGTGGAATAGGGATCAAATAAGACTGAGGCATACCTGTGGCAGACTGAGATAATACCTTTATTGACGTCATCTGAAGCAATGGCATATGTCCCGCACTAAAGAGCATAAAAGCGAGTCTGACCACCACCCCATTGGCCTCCCCCTTTGGGGTGACCCCTGGCTGCCTGACCCTTACCCCTAGCTGGCAGGGCGAGTGATGAAGAATCTATGCCAGAAGATAAGGGCTGAACCCTTTGCTGAGATGAGCTAGCGGCCCGATAAGGACACTGCCTCCACATATGCCTAAACTCATCGCACTCATAACAACTCCCGTGTTATGGAGAATAGGACAGAAGGGAACCCAGCACACCGAAGTGACTAGCTAACACACTAGGCTTGGAAGAACCCTAAATAGATAGAGTTCGTGATGAACCTTGTGCTGGCAGAGCGGTAAGAGATGGCTGACTCTGCTAATAACCCTAATGACTCCGACATGAATATGTTACCTTGCTTGAATTGTCCCCTAGATGGAGCACTACTGAAACTACTAGAACCTAGAGGCCTTTTGGCCCATGACGGTGAGCCGTCTCATTATCACGAGCAATATCAACTGCATCCTCAAAGGAAATACACAGAACTCTCTATCGAGTCATCAGTACACAAAGATGATAGTTAAGTCCATCCAAAAACCTCTTGATCCACTCCCAATCTGTCAGAACTATCCAAGAGGCATGATAAGCCAACTCGAAAAATCTTTCCTCATACTAGGTCATAGTCATATATCCATGTTGAAGCCACTTGAACTGCCTACGCATCTCCTCTCTCTAAGACTAAGGTACCCACTTCTTTAGAAAGATAGTGGAAAACTCCTGCCATGTTAAAGGCACTTCATCTGCCACCCTAAAATGCTCATACGCCTCCCACCAAGTGAAGGCAGCCCCAGTGAACTGAAATGTGGTGAATGCTACTCCACTCGACTCCAAAATTCCTGCCGTCTGAAGCATATGCTGACACTTGTCGAGAAAACCGTAGACATCCTTGCCCTGAGCACCACTAAAAACTAGAGGATGGAGCCTACTAAACCTCTCAAGATGACGTTGCTCATCGTCTGGCAAAGATAGAACCACAAATTCCTGAACGGGTGTAGCCAGTTGAGCTGGAGCTGCTCCTGGTGTCTGCAATCCCTACACTACCTGCTCAAGTGTGCGAGCAGCGGTCTGGCTGCCTCCCCTAGCCTAAGAAGTAGCTGCTACAGTAGAGGCTGAAACTGCCTGAGCCAGGCCAGTGCAAATTGATAATATCTGAGCCAAGGCCTCCTGAAGGCTCAAAATCACAAAGGGCACCACCGGTCCCTGAATAGGTGCTATTTGAATGTCTGTAGCTGGAGGCTAATCTTGAGCCAGGACAACTGGTGGAGCAACAGGTACTGCCCTTGCGGCTCTGCCTCTACCACGACTACGACTGCGTCCATGACCTTTGGTGACCTTAGTAGGAGGTACTGGTGTTCGCCAGTCTCGTCCTGTAGCGCGAGTCCTCGCCATCTACAAGAGAATAGAACACAAAAGTTTAGTTCTTGAATCAACAAAGTCGCACAACAAGAATTTCAAGAATGTGAAGTTTTTTCTAAAGGTTTTGCAGCCTCTCGAGGATAAATACAGAAGTCTCCTTACTGATTTGCAAGACTCTACTAAACCTGCTTATGAATCGTGAGACCTAGTAACCTAGGCGCTGATACCAACTTGTCACGACCCAATTCCCAAACCCGGTGGTAATGACACCTCTCGTGAAGACAAGGCTAGCCCCTAGAACAACAATACCTCTTTTAACAGTTACTTAGCATGAATATGTCTGAATCATAGATAATATAATCATAAGTACGGAATAAACGTGATAGAATAGGGAAAACACCCCGACTCCGCCTGAAATTTGGGTGTCACAAGTTACGAGCTACTACAAAGTTTATTAAAATGCTACAGAGTCTGGAACTAGGAATGAAGTTTGACAATAATGTAAATACATGAGATAAGGGAGAAAACGAGGTTTTTGACGTCGACAGCTATCTCGTCACTCCGGGTCCACCTAGTTTGGAAGGAAATCAGCACTTAGAAACGAATTCTGCTATGCCTGTATCTGCACACATGGTGCAGGGAGTAATGTGAGTACTTAGACCAGTGAGTATTAAAAATAAATAACGACTGAGAGTATAAAAATCCCATAAAGGAAAAAATTATGCTATCTCAAGCAGTAAAAATCAATTAAGCAGTAAACTAGTAAATTATCGAAAACATGCCCCTCGGGCGCAATATCAAACTCTCAATACAAAATCAGCCCAGCGAGCTTAGTCTCAGTCACACAATATAACATCATCCCCTCAGGCTCACTCTCAAATCACATGGTTACCCACGCTCACTGTGGGGGTACAGACTCCAGAAGGGCTCCAATAGCCCAAGTGCTATATTACCATAAGGATTGAAAGCCTATGCATATCAACATGAGGTCTGAAAGCCTTCTCGCAATACACTCGAGGCCTGAAAGTCTCCTTACATATCGCTCGAGGCCTGAAAGCCTCCTCACATATCACTCGAGGCCTGAAAGCCTCCTTACATCACTCATCATATCCTCACACATGGCCCTCGGTCTCAATCAGTCCAAAAATAATCATAAGCCCCTCGGGCATCAGTAGAAACAATAATGCTCAACTCAAACAGTAGTTCAAATATCAGTTAAAACTAAAGGTTGAGTAAAAATACAGCTTAGTTCATGAAATAGTGTAATTCAAATGGATTGAGTTCAAATAGTTAAGAAAAATAGTGATGATAGCTCACACGAGTTTAAACAGTTGGCAATAAGCCCCAGGTATGGCAATAAGCCCAAGTCATAGTGAAAAACAACAAGCCACAGCCAAATACGTGGTAAAGTATCATCCGGACTGGACCGAGTCACAATCCCCAATAGTAAATGCACTGGGCTCGTCATTGAACACGTGTCTCATCTCAACATAGCACCAAGTTTTGCAAATCAAGTGTTTCAAGCCCTCAAGAATTCATTTAAAATCATTACTCACCTCTAACCGGCCAAAAGTCTAGCATGATATGCCCTTTCCTCTTGAATCGACCTCCTCGTGCATCAAATCTGATCAAACCACAAAGAATACGTCACAGTGGGCTAAGGGAACATAACACAATTGAAAAGTATCGAAAAATATCAAAAATCACGAAATTGGCAAAACCTGATCCCCGGGCCCACTTCTCAAAAAGTCAGAAAATTCACATCACCGGATTCCTTATCTCGCCACAAGTCTATACATATCAAACTTACAAAAATCTAAGAATGCTCCCTCAAACCTCAAATTTTCATTCTCTTACGTTCAAGCCCTAACCTCCATTTTGACCTCTATTTCCTTGATTTTTCACCGTTAATTCACGCAATAACACATTAGATTTATGTTTAGGCTTAGAATTCATTTCCTCAATGAAATCCCTTGATTCCCTCTCCAAAATCGCACAAAAACCTCCAAGACCGACGTCAAAAAAATTAGGTTCTTTCAAAAATTTGTGAAGATAGAATTTTAATACCCCTGAACATACCTTTTCACTTTTCCGACAATCACACCGCTTCTGCGCACTCTCTTGTGCGGAAATTGTACCGATTTTACGGAAATAAACTACTATGACATGGACCGCTTTTGCGGTCACTAACCGCTTCTACAGAAGCTGCTTATGCATGAAATCGTCTTCTTCTACTGAAATATCCAAAATGTACAACTTTGCTTCTTCGACTCCCCATATGCGTCGGCGGAACCGCTTCTGCAGTCCATTTTCGCAGAAGCAAAAATACTAGATAGCAGACCCTTGAGCAGTCCTTAATCTCAAAATATTATCCCGTTAGCCATCCGAAATCACCCCGAGGCCCCCGGGACCTCTACCAAAAGTATCAACACATCTTAAAACATTATTCAAACTTGCTCCAACCATAAAACACCTCAACTAACACCAAAATCGTCAAATTAAATCAAATTCAAGTCTAAGTTTGCAAAAACTTTTGAAACACGCATTCGATCAAAAACTCTAACCAAATCACCGCAGAATAACCTGAAAGTTTGCACACACCCCCAAAATCACCTAACGAATCTACTACAACTCTTGGAATTTCATTCCGACCCTCGGATAAAAATCTCACCCATTGATCGGAATTTGCCAAAATACTAACTTCGCCAATTCAAGCCTAATTGTGACGACCTGGCCCATCATTACGAGAATTACCACTCTGTTACGCCTTCATTTATCTGTTTCATGTTTCTATATATTTGTTAGAGTCTATCGGGTGAATTGGGAGTGATTCTGGTTGAAAATGAGGCATGTAGCCTTTTAAAATGAAGCTTGTTTATGCAAAGTCAACCCGGAGTTAACTATGTGGTAATATGGCTCAGAATCAAATTCTCACAATTTGGTTAGTTCCGGGAGGTGATTTGTGACTTAGGGGAGCGATCAGAATTGAAATTTGGAGGTCCGGTGTAGAAATAGGCTTGAATTGGCTAAGTTGGAATTTTGGCGAAATCCGATCGATAGGTGAGATTTTGATCCGGGAGTCGGAATAGAATTTCGACAGTTGCAGTAGCTTTGTTAGGTGATTTGGATATGTCTGCAAATTTTCAGGTCATTCGGATATCGTTTGGTTGTGTTTTTGATTGGATGTTGTTTTCGAAAGTTCTAGTTAAAACTTAGGCTTGAATTCGCCTTGATTCGATGATTTCCTTGTTTAAGGGAGTGTTTTTATGATTGGAACAAGTTCTTATCGTGTTTTGGAGTAGGTTAGTGGTTTTTATTGGGGTCCCGAGGGCCTCGGGGTGAATCCGGGGGTCCAAATGGACCATTTTTTATTAAGGAAACAGTCAGATTTGCTGTCATAACAGCAGAACAATTTTGTTCTCTGCGATTGCATGAGGAGCCATGCGATCGCGTAGAAGGATTTTGGGAGGCAATTGACTTGTTCTCTGCGATCGCATGGCCTAGGCTGCAATCACATAGTAAGGGGAGGCGAAGCAGTGCGATCGCGAGGCCAAGGATGCGATCGCATAGAGGCTTTTCAGAGGCAGATGTTTCTTGTTCTATGCGATCGCACAGTGATGATTGCGATCGCATAGACTGTTTGTGGATCCCAGGAAAATTAATTCATAGATTTAAATACCTGACATAAGGGTTTAATCCAGAACGTTTCAGTCGTGAACTATTAATATATTTCCTCCATTTTTGAGTTATTTGAGAGCCAAGTAGCAGGAATTGAAAGGGATTTCATCAGGAAAACATTGGAGGTAAGTTTTATGGTCTAAATACACAATTTTATCTTAGAATCTGCATCTAATTCACTGAAAACGGAAGGATTAATGGGGGATTTTTGCTCTAAGCCTAGGTTATGGTAAATCACTGATTTGAATGGGCAAACATAGTCTGATTTTGATAAACTTTATATGCATGGAGTCGTGGTTAGATAAGGATTCCGAAAATGTAACTTTTGTAAATTTTCGAGATGCGTGCCAAAAGTTAGGTTTTGGCAACTTTGCAGTTTTTGGTGTAATTCGAGTTGTTTCGATTGAGTAATGTCCATTTAGCCTATTTTGGTGCATTTCTATTTGTTTTGACTAGATTCTGCACCCGTCGAGGCCGATTCTCGTGGCAAGGGCATTGCGCACTAGTCTTCAAGCCGAGTCAAGATGAGTAATGGGTGTGGGGGATGACCAGCGGGTTTGAAACCCCAGTATATCACTATGTGACGCTGTATTAACGCGGGACATGTACTCTCCTATGAGTGCAGGGTCGAATATGATTGGGGACTATGGCTTAGTACGACCTGATAATACTATACTGTGTTGTTGGCTATTATTGAGCCGGTGAACCTCCTACTTGGATAGTTGTGGACAACTTTGGGCTATGAGCCAGTTATTGGGATCCCGCGAGGATCGTTGTTATTGTTTCCATGATACTGACATGTTATTCAGATACCAGTCCTGAGCTATTACTGTCTAAAAATGGTTTTCCAAACTCTGGAATTTCTGAAACACTATTTTCTACCGAAAATGATAAAAAGAGATTTCAAATACTATATCTGAGCCTGTGAGGCTGCACTGCATTATAGCTGCCTGGTAGTGGATCGGGCTGTGTGCCGCAGCATATCATGATATTGTGCATGGGTTGTAGGAGCCCTTCCGGAGTCTGAACCCCCACAGTGAGCACGGGTACCCAAATGGATTGGGTTACACGCCGTAGAGGTCATATTCATGCATCGCATTGCATTTAGCTGTACCTGTTATTCTGATAGCTGATATTGTTGGTTCTGATATTGCTGGTTCTGATATTGCTTATTCTGATATTGCTCATGTTGATAACTGATACATGATATTGTGTATAGATTTACTTAGTGTTGTATTGGGTTTTATTACCTTCGCTGTGTTACCCTTGCTTATTACCACTGAGTTGGAAGTGCTCACAATACTCCATGCACTTTGTGTGCAGATCTAGGTGCATCACAGCAGAGCGGATTCTATAGCTGCTCGGGAGTTACATTTGGACAGTCGAGGTAGCTGCGAGCGTCCGCGGGACCTAACTCTCTAGTTTATCCTTATTTATTTAGTCTATTCTACACTTGTGCACAGTTGTATACACTATCACAGCTTATAAATTCTGTTAGAGGCTCATGAATAGTGACTCCTGATTCGTTGGCAGGTTATACTGGTTTTGGGATGTCTAATCACGGTGTGTTGGATATTATTTTCATTATACTATCATTGTTTATGCTTAAAAGGGTAAAGTGTGAGCTGATAGCTCTGTGTTTTAGTTGATTGGTCGGGCTGGCCTAGCAATGTGCTGGGCGCCATCACGACCGGGTTTTGGGGTCGTGACAAGTTGGTATCAGAGCCTATGTTACTAGGCGTCATGAGTCTTGAGTCGGTTGGTCGAGTCTCGTGGATCGGTACAGGAACGCCTGTATTTATCTTTGGAGGCTGCAAACATTTAGGAAACACTTCACAATCTTGAACTTCGTCGTGAGATTTTGTTGTTTCGAGAACTGAACTTCTGTATTCTATTCTCTCACAGATGGCGAGAACTCGAGCTTCAGGATGAGGTGGATGACCACCATTGCCACCTACTAAAGGCCGTGGGCGCGGCCGTGGTAGATGTAGGGCAGTTGATCCACCCGTTGTCCCTATTCAGGAGCAGCCCCCAGTGGTTGATGCTCCAACACCACCAGC
Organism: Nicotiana noctiflora; assembly: GCA_032618575.1. Lineage (NCBI taxonomy): Eukaryota > Viridiplantae > Streptophyta > Magnoliopsida > Solanales > Solanaceae > Nicotiana > Nicotiana noctiflora. Next base: position 29,256 of record JASVEL010008986.1, on the reverse strand, counting down.
TCAAGCACCGATGGGGTCTATTGTCATTCCTGGACTTCAGGAGACTTTGGCCCAGATATTATCAGTATGTTCTGCATTGGTTCAGGTAGTATCAGCTACCGATATAGTAGCGACATCCCAGACAGGGGGTGGTCATCAGACCCTCGCAGCTCGCACACCTGAGCAGGTGGTACACGGACTTCAGACGCCAGACGCGGTCCCAGCTCAGGCAGTTGCACCGGTTGTTCCAACTGCACCAGCACTAGAGCATGTGGTACCGGTGATGCCCGACGACGAGCAGCGTCGCCTGGAGAGATTTGGTAGACTCCGGCCACCTTATTTTAGTGGTAGTGAGGGCAAGGATGCCCAAGGTTTCTTAGATAAGTGCCAGAGGGTGCTACGTACATCTGAGATTCTTGTGTCCAGCGGGGTTTCATTTACTACCTTCCAGTTTACTGGTCCAGCGTTCGGTTGGTGGGAGGTGTTTGAGAGGTGTAGGCCTGCAGGAGCAGCACCTCTTACCTGGCAGCAGTTTTCTACTCTCTTTTTAGAGAAGTACGTGCCTCAGACCCATCGAGAGGAGCTACATCGCCAGTATGAGTGGTTAGTATAGGGTGACATATAAGTGACCCAGTATGAGCTGAGATATACTCAGTTGGCTAGGCATGTCATATGGATGATCCCGACAAATTGGGAGAGGATCAGGAGGTTCATTGATGGCCTCAACTATTCCATTCGCATTCTGATGATCAGAGAGAGAGTACTATCATCATCTTTTGAGAAGGTTGTGTATATGGCACGCTCCATTGAGGCGGATCGTCGCCATGAGCGGGAGGAACGGGAGGCCAAGAGGCCTTGAGGTTCTAGTAGCTTTAGTGGTGCTCCTTCTAGAGGGCAGTTTCAGCAAGGCAGAGGTCTCTCATCTAGAGATTCTCAGTCAGGCCACCATGAGCATAGCGGAGCTTCTTCTTCTGGTCGTGGCTGCTAGGGTTTCCAGCAAGGCCCGTTTTCACTTAGTTCCCTCCCAGCTAAGGGTACAACACCTACTTCTTCAGCCCAAGGTTCGTCTGCGGTGAGGGGTTCCCTTCAGTCCCCTTCTCCAGCGCCAGGCAGCTATTTTGAGTGTGGCGAGTTTGGCCATATGAGGAGGCAGTGCCCTCGACTTCGCTCGGACAGGTCTCAGTAGAGGGATCAACCCTTCTCTTCAGCACCATTTCAAGCTAGTGGAGGTGGAGGTTAGTCTTCTCGAGGTAGCCCCGGAGGTGAACAGCGATCGAGTGGGGGCCAGGCATGATTCTATGCACTCCCTGACAGGCGTAATGCAGTTGCCTCCGATGCAGTGATTACAGGTATCATTTATATCTGTCATAGAGATGCCTCTGTTTTATTTGATTCGGGGGCCACATATTCGTATGTGTCTTCTTAGTTTGCACATTATTTGGGGGCGACCCGTGGTAGTCTTGATTTGTCTGTTCATGTATCCACCCTACTAGGTGATACGATTATTGTGGATCATGTCTATAGATCCTGTGTTATTTCTATTGGGGGTCTAGAAACCTAGGGGGATCTGTTATTGTTAGGGATGGTCGACTTCGATGTGATATTGGGCATGGACTGGCTGTCTTCGTGCCATGCCATATTGGACTGTCATGCCAAGATAGTTACATTGGCTATTCCTGGTATTCCTCGGATTGAGTGGCGAGGTTCAACTGATTACGTCCCTAGCCGTGTTATTTCATTCTTAAAGGCTCAAATAATGGTTGAAAAAGGGTATTTGTCGTATCTAGCATTTGTGGGGGATGTGGGAGTTGAGACTCCTAGTATTGATTTTGTGCCTATTGTGAGGGGCTTTCCAGATGTATTCCCCTCAGACCTGCCGGGTACGCCACCGGACAGGGACATCGATTTTGGTATTGACTTGGTGCCGGGCACTCAGCCCATTTCTATTCCTCCTTATCGGATGGCACCAGCTGAGCTGAAGAAATTGAAAGAACAGTTTCAGGAGCTTTTGGATAAGGGGTTCATTCGCCCTAGTGTGTCACCGTGGGCTGCACTAGTGTTATTTGTTAAGAAGAAAGATGGTTCTATGCGAATGTGCAATTATTATAAACAGTTGAACAAGGTAACAGTGAAGAACAAGTATCCCCAACCTCACATCGATGATTTATTTGATCGGTTACAGGGTGCGAGGGTGTTCTCGAAGATTGATCTTCTTTCAGGCTATCATCAGCTGAAGATTAGGGACTCTGATAATATCTAGACTGCATTTAGGACTAGATATAGGCACTATGAGTTCCTTGTGATGTCTTTTGGGCTGACCAACACCCCAGCATCATTCATGCATCTGATGAACAGTGTGTTCAGGCAATATTTTGATTCATTCGTGATCATGTTCATTGATGATATTCTAGTTTACTCCCCTGGCCAGGAGGAGCACGCTCAACATTTGAGCATTGTGTTACAAAGGTTGAGGGAGGAGAAATTGTATGCTAAGTTCTCCAAGTGCGAGTTTTGGCTCGAGTCGGTAGCATTTCTAGGTCATATGGTGTCTTGTGATGGTATTCAGGTTGACCCGAAAAAGATAGAGGCGGTGCAGAGTTGGCCTAGACCGTCCTCAGCTATGGAAATCAGGAGTTTCCTTGTTTTGGAGGGGTATTATCGCCAGTTTGTTTAGGGATTTTCAACCAGTGTCTCTTCTTTGACCCGATTGACGCAAAAGGGTGCACCATTCGTGTGGTCGGATGAGTGCGAAGAGAGATTTCAGAAGCTCAAGACAGCTTTGACCACAGCTCCAGTATTAGTGTTGCCATCAGCGTCAGGTTCATATACTGTATATTGTGAAGCCTCGAGAGTAGGGATAGGTTGTGTATTGATGCAGAAGGGTAGAGTGCGGCTCAATTGGTGAGAGGTGAGGGAGTAAAATCCCTGAAAAGCCTTGGGGTCTTAGGTTCAATTCCCAGTTGCTGCAGCTATGCGTGGAATGCTCCTATACCCAAGGGTAACAATTCCTTAGGCTGTGTGTCACTGCTGTGTGTTCGGTGGCACGGCCGGCACCGCCGGTGTGTTACAAAAAAGGCGCCTTTTTTGTAACACCCCGCCCCACACAGTAGCGGCGGTGCCGGTCGTGCCCCACACAATAGCACGAAGCAGTTTGAGGCTATGACCAGCTTCATCTCAGGTATATTGACTTGTGTGTATGGTCAGAATTAAAATTCAAGAAGTTTGGAGTCAAATTTAAATGAAAATTCTCATTTTCGAAGCTTAAAGTTGAAGAAATGAACTAGGAATGCAATTTTGAGTATAAGACCTCGGAATTGGGATCTAAAGGTTCCAACAGGTTCATATGATGATTTTGGACTTGGGCGTATGCCTGAATCGGGTTTTGGATAACCGGAAGCATTTTGGCGCATATTATGGAAGATAGCATTTTAGAAAAAATTGCATCAGTTTGGCTTAAAATGCATTTTAGTGTTATTGATATCCGTTTGGGATTCCGAGACTGGGAGTAGCTCCGTATGATTATTCTGGATTTGGGAGCGCGATCGAAAGTGAATTCGGAGGTCCGTAGGTCATTTTGGAGTCGTTTGGCTAAAGATAGAAAATTGAAGGTTTTTGAGAAAATTTGACCGGAAGTGGAAATTTTGATATTGGACTTGAAATGCAAATCTTATGGTTCAGATAGCTTCATTAGGTGATTTGGGACTTAGGATTGTGTCCGGAATATTTTTGTGATGACCGGTATAGAATTAAGCTTGAATTGGCAAAGTTAGTATTTTGGTGAATTCCGGTTGATAGGTAAAATTTTGATCCGACTATCGGAATGGAATTTCGAAAATTTCTGTAGCTCTGTTATATCATTTTGGACTTGTGTGCAAAATTTGAAATCAATCGGACTTGATTTGATAGGTTTTGGCATCGGAAATAGAAGTTGGAAACTTCAAAGTTCATCAAGCTTGGATTGGAGGTTAATTCATAATTTTTGCATTGTTTGATGTTATTTGAGGCCTCGAGCGAGTCCATAATGTGTTTTGGGACTGGTTGGTGTTATTGGTCGGGGTCTCGGGGTTCTCGGATGTGTTTCAGATGCCCAACGGGTCATTTTTGGAAGATTTTTGCCGTTTTGAGCATAAATGTAATGATCCAAAGGTCTAATTTTAGTTCTAGAGATCCAAATTTGATTTCGAGACTTCGAGAATTTAAATCATGAATTATAGGACTGATCTGGAAATTTTGGTTTAATTTCATCGAGTCGCGATTGGGTTTTTGACGAGAAATGTGAGTTAATTATCTAACGAGGGAAATTGATGTTAGACTGAGCAAATTAGATCCGAATTCAGTTTTATTTTAACCACTGGATCCGTATCAAAATTACGGAGCCATAGGAAAAAGAATCGTCGAATTTCGAGTTCATATGATGAAGTTAGGACCATTTTGGTGCAAAATGGCTGTGCTGCAATTTTTTTGAAAAAGCTGTTGCATTTTAAGAATAGTGAACAGTAACCGCGCGTGAACAGTAACCGCGCGGGTGAACATTGAACAGTGTTCCACGCGCATGAACAGTGTCCACGCATGAACTGTACCGACGAAAAATCTGGGCAGTATGTCCGCGAGTTTTGGGTCATTTTCCTCCATTTTTTTGAGCAGCTTGAGAGCTTTTGGACAGAAATTGACGGGGAATCGCTGGGATATCATCGAGAAATCATCGGGGGTAAGTTTCTTGGCCTTAATTCATTAGTTTATCGTGAAATCCGTGATTATTTCACTTTTAATGGAGGATTAATGGAGGGTTTTAGCCCTAGGCCTAAATTATAGAAAATCATTGATTTGAATGGGCAAACGGAGTCCGATTTTGATAAATTTTATAAGACGGACTCGTGTTGAGATGAGGAACCCGAATATATAACTTTCGTAATTTTCCGAGAAGCGTACCAAAAGTCGGGTTTTGGCAACTTGTGGGTTTTGGTGTATTTTGAATTGTTTCGATTGGGTAATGCCCAATTGGCCTATTTTGATGTAATTCTATTGATTTTTATCGGATACTACACCTGTGGAGGTCGATATTCGTGGCAAGAGAGTTGTCTCTTAGTGGTTTTGTACCGGAGTCGAGGTAAGTGGCTTGTCTAACCTCGTGTAGGGGAACTTTCACCCCTAGGATATTATGTGATAATTTAAATGCCTTGTACGCGAGGTGACGAGCGTGTACATGCGCTGGTTGTTGTAACACACACTTTACTTGAATCGTCAAATTCGTGATATTCCTGTCCTTAGTTGATTAATTTATGATATTTACTCGGCATTCGTTAGGGAATCATGATTAGATAGGATTTATCTGTCTAATTGCCAAATTGTCTTACTTGAACTTCTTGATAATTGTTGGCACTAGTTTTCGGTGAAGTTGTAGTTAAGCATATTATGTTTTCTCTGTGCGTTTTCTTTATTTGTTTTTTTGGTGGACTGCGGGTTCAATTCCCGGAGATCCAAGGGCTGCGGGTTCGATTCCCGGAGACCCGGAGTTTATTAATATATTATTGAGATATGGACTGCGGGTTCAATTCCCGGAGATCATGACTTATTGGTAGGGACTGCAGGTTCGATTCTCGGAGATCCTGAGTTATTGGTAGGGATTGCGGGTTCGATTCCCGGAGATCCTGAGTTATTGGTAGGGACTGCGGGTTTGATTCTCGGAGATCCCGAGTTATTGGTAGGGACTGCGGGTTCGATTCCCGGAGATCCCGAGTTATTGGTAGGGACTGCGGGTTCGATTCCCGGAGATCCCGAGTTATTGATATATTATTGAGATATGGACTGCGGGGGAGATCCTGAGCTATTGATATATTATTGAGACATGGGCTGCGAGTTCGATTCCCGGAGACCCAGGGGTACTATTGATGGGACTGTGGGTTCAATTCCCACAGGTCCTGGACTTGTTAATTGAGATTGTTACTTGTTCTTAGCTTAATTGTAGACGGTTGCAGTAATCACTTTACTGTCGTCATTTCAGATTCATTATTATTAAAACTGTTTATCATTGTTATCATCATTATATTATTTTTCTCTCAGTAGGGCCCTGACCTTCCTCGTTACTACTCCATCGAGGTTAGGCTTGGCACTTACTGAGTACCGCCGTGGTGTACTCATGCTACTCTTCTGCACACTTTTGTTGTGCAGATCCAGGTACATCAGGATAGGTCGTACTAGGTGATTCAAGCAGTACATTTGGAGACCTCGAGGTATGATCTGCTACGTCCGCGGATCCGGAGGCCCTCCTTCTATTCCGATAGTATTAGTAGATGTTTTCCTTCATTTCGTTGTTAGATACTCTTTACACATAGAGCCACAGTTGTATACTCTCTTTTAGTCTGTGTTGCCCGTGGGATTCCGGGTCTTGGTGGTGTTTTATACAGTGTGTTTGACGGGTGTATGTGCCAAGCGGCACATATTACATTTCCTTTTTATATTATTTTTCCGCTATTGATTATTTAATGTTCATAAACTTGTATATTTCGCAACGTGTTAGGCTTACCTAGTCGTGGGGACTGGGTGCCGTCATGACATGTTCACGACTGGTGAACTAGGGTCGTGACAAGTTGGTATCAGAGCTCTAGGTTCGTAGAAGTCACGGGTCACACACCGGTTACTTAGATTCTCACTGATCGATACGGAGACGTCTGTATTTATCTACGAGGGGCTATGTAACTGTTTCGGAAACTCTTCAATTCTTTGAATTCCTTATCGTGTGCCATTTATTCAGTTGGAGCCTATGTCATATGTTCTTTTGCATCCACTCGTGTATTGAAATTTCCCGCTTGGTATTAAGTATGCGCCGACGGTTTGTGACGCTGCAGAAGGATTTCAAGGAAGTCAAGAATTTGCTCAACCATTACTACCGCGTGTTATCCATATCGATAATGCAAGAGAATTGAGAGATCTTCAATTGTGCACATGGGGGTGCACTAGGTTCTGACATTCGGTTGATAAGTACGGTCTTGAGAAGGTTTACTTAACTGCCTAATCGTCACGGTAATGATAGAATCACAAGGTGGATATAGATCTAAAGATAGTTGGTGGTAATAAAGACGATATGGTTCACATGAGATATCTATTTAGTGAAGGATTCAGCCAGCAGAGATATTGGGGGAAATGAGTTTAGGTGTCTTAAGAAGGACATGTACCAAACGAATGTCTTGGGCTTGTCTTATGATGAAGACGTATGAATGTTAAAAGCTAATATCATGGATTAGCAAGATGTACCTTAAGGCTTCGTGCCAAGTGAAAGGATTTCACTATCAACGACCAAATTATGGGTCATGTGTCATATCAGATTTGGCCTGCGATGTATTTAGGTGCTATTCAAAATGTTCTTGAAAAGTTGTGGATGGGCAAGAGTTGAGGCTCGTATGGTATGATGTTGGGACTTTTGATGTCCCTGTGTCCCTAATAAACTCTACATTTTATTATCAGCAAGGAAAAAGCTTCGACAAAGGCTACATGGTGCTTCGTAGGCGTGTGAGAATCATAGTATGTTTTAAGATGTCGTCGGTAGAGAATGCTCGGTGCATGGAACGGGGTGATGTTTGGTTGTATTGGAATGAGGTCATACCCTATGGTGTCAGAGTGCTAATAGAGCACATGTGGTTATGTTCGTTGGATCAAGTGAACTGCAGTTGAATAAGAGTAAATGACTTGAGAGAATGGTTCTAATATGTTCGAGAGTTGTGTAATAGTGGCCTTGAGCTAAGTGGGAGAGTCCCACCGCTTACGATTGGGTCGCATGGTTAATTACCTGCGTGAATTTTGGGTTTTAGCATTAATGGGCTATTGCAGCTACAGAAAAGGACCATGAGTGGCAATTGAGTATATGAATTGTTGAATGCATGTTATGGCTAGCCTTACTGGCACATGTTCAAACTTGAGGAAAAATTCGTGATTTATGCCTCGTATAGGTGCATGCTTCGAGGGAAGTGATCCCGTTGGGTGCTTTATTGAGAGGGTATTCATATGTTATAAAATTGAGTAGAGTTGGTTGCATATTGGGACAAGTCAGGGGTGGATGGCTCTCAATAGAGGTCCTAGTGAATTCAAGAGGTAAAGTGTGGTGCCTGATAATTCCGAGTCTATAAGTACAGTTGAGGCTCAAGCTTTTGAAGCAACTTATGAAGAAAGGCACAAAACGATCTATGATGTTTTGACTTGTGGTGTAGTATTTGAGAGACATGAAATGGTCGTCGTTCTCGAGATAGCATGGCCTCATGATTTAAGGTCACTCGGGGTAAGTGCGGTTGGAATAAGTTAGGTATTGAAGGAAGATATTAACATTTCTAAGGCAATCAAGGATAACCTGGAAGGAAGTAGATTGATCGGCCATAGTTGAGTTGGCGTATTGGTGTCAATGATCGGTTCATGCAACTATTGGTGTCAATGATCGGTTCATGCAACGTGATCGAATTATGCATGTGATTTGTGGCGGTGCATTTGAGACTTGTCGGCCGCAGTGATTGATGTTATTCTGAATTATTCTTCTGTTAAGGGCCTGTTATGAGTAGGCGGACCTTGGAAAGGGTTATGGTGGCTTGGACCACTACTTAGAGATTGGCATATTCAACGGTTATGAGAACTTGCGTGTGTGTTGCTATAGTTCTCCTGAAATGAGTTAAATGGAAAGTCTTATGTGATAAAGTATTAGCCTATCGTCAGTTTTAGAGTTATGATGGATATCGTGTCTATCGTATATCGGCACGTGAGGTGCAGTGAGTGGTAGGGAATTTGAAGTAAGAACCAAGGTTGCAGTTTGGTCAATGAATGTGATATAAAGAGCTCGGATGAACTGGAAAGGAGTTTCAGTGTTTGAGTAAGATGGGTATTAATACTAGTATCACTTGAGATCAGTGTTCTGTGGGAAAGGCTTTGCATCACGGTTAGGGACTCCTGATCGCTTTTCACTGTTAGTGCAGCCGGTGGTTTGAATATGTAGTCCTGTTTAATTATTCGGAAGATGGTGGGAGCTTGTCCCACAAGAAGATTGTATAGGTGTGACATGTAGTCACTTGATTGGTTAGAAATTTAAACCAAGTATGAGGATTTTGGTGATATCATCCATTTGAGAATTTATGCCTAGAGGGCACTCTGCTTATTGGGTTATTGACTTGTAAAATATTATTGACTTAGCTTGGCACGACCAGGATAGATTTAAGGTCGGTGGATAGATTTAAATGTGGAAGTGAGCCTTGCGCCAGGCCGGTTGTGTTTCTTCCAGCAATGCGCCCTTTATGGAGGGATAGTCGCGGTCTTATTTCGCGGTTAGTTAATTCATGTAAAGATATATTGCACCGTATGAGTGTGAGACGGCTTGGTAAGTTCCTTATGTGTTGAGGTTCCGCTCAGCGGTGATGTTATATGAGCATGATGGCTCTCAAGACTCAGATAATATACCGCACATCAGTTGTGCTTGAGTTTGTAGCGTATAGCGCTATATGTTTCCTTGTGTCCGATATCATGCACCTTAGTGTGCTTATGATCGATATTCAGCATTTTGATGTGATGAGCTATTCAGCTCGATGTATGGTTCCTTGTGTGAGTTTTATACAGGAATCGGGTGGCACGCCGCCATGGTTATATTGTTTGGATCGGGTGGCACGCCGCCATGGTTATATTATTTGGATAGGGTGGCACACTGCCATGGTTATATTGTTTGGATCGGGTGGCACGCCGCCATGGGTATATTGTTGGGATCGGGTTGAACGCCGCAACAGTGTGATATTTATTTCAGTGTCCATAATTGCTTTTATGTGTTCTGTTTCCTATTTTTCTGAGGAAGTCCATGTTAGTGTGAGAGTTAAATAGTTCTCTCTAGTGTTCGCCTTCCTTTTGTATCACGTACGAATTAGTAGCCTATTGGCACATTGTGTCATCTTGCAGGACTTTTGATTATGTCTGAGGTGGCTTATCGCCTGAGGAGTTCGTAACGGTTGAGGTGAGATCATTGAATTCGAGATCAGTGTAATCTGAGCATATGAAATAAATTAAGGGGCTAAGACCATTGTTTAGTTCAGAATGAGGTAATGGTTCTTGTCAAAAGTATAGACTGAATGATTTGTTGACTTGGCAACTAAATATGAATTCCTACACATCTCTTCCGTCGTTTCGGTATTGTAAAAGCTAGAGCAAGACCTATGTAGGTCATGAGATGCAATGAGAGCATCAGATTTGTGGAATTTCAACTATTATATTTAAAGAATATTATTGTGGTCCCATGAGTAAAGTGATGCAAAGTGTGACTTCAGCAAGGTTATGCCGTCATGTATGGGTACAGCGTGTGAAGAATGATATGGTGGTCGTATGATGGAAACATGCTAGGCAGGAAATTCCGGATGTTGGAATTGGGTCTAATGGCTTATTTACTCGAATAAAGGAGTATATCTATAGAGTTATCAAGCTAATGTGCTCAAATGAGTTGTGGAAGAGCAGGAATTTGCATGAGATGTTAAACCGGTGATTTCAGACCACTTCAGTGTAGTTCTCAGCACGTTCGAGGACGAACGTATGTTTAAGTGGGGGAGATTTTAACGACCCAACCAGTCGTTTTGAGCTACGGCGCGTCATTCAGCAGTTTGAGGCCATGAGCAGCTTCATCTCACGTATATGGTTGAATCCAATTAATCAGAACACTCAATCAAGAATTAGATCTATCGAGCAAGAACCCTAATTGACTATAGAGCATGTGATTTAACTAGTGACTTAAATCAGAAAAGAGAGCATACAGTCGATTTCATGTACAAACAAAAGAACATCGAGCAAACAGTAGATTCAGGCTAGCATAAAACCGAAAAATATCGAAGAACAAGTAACCCAGTAGAGAAGTAATTTTTGGTATACTTAGCTTTTTCTGTTGGTTTTCTTTCCTTTTCTTTCTTTCTTTTCCTTCTTTTTCTTCATTTTCTTTCTGATTCTTGATTTTCAGGTTGTCTAGTGTCTGTGAGCCTTTCTTTGGCTATTGGTCTTCCAAACAGACTCCTGAAGTCTTATTTATGGTGAAAGACTCGTGTTTGAAGGGCTGGGGTTCGATTGGGATAGTTTTTGGGGGGCTATCTGCCGGGGTAGGGTTCCGGCGGAATACTTTTTAATATTCAAAGGTTTGGGCTCATATTCGAGGGAAAGTAGTTGGATAGGGTGAATGAGGGGCTCAGGCTGGTTCAAGGGTGTTACTTGTGGCTACTAATTCAAAGGGTGGTGGTCACTGGCTAGGGTTCCGCCGACCTATTTTTCAAGATTTGAGACTGTAGGGTGGTTTTTTGGTCGGGGTTATGGTGATGGGGTTAGAGAGGAGGAGAAGAGGTTCAAGGGTGGGAAGGCAGGTTGGAGAAGACAACTAAAATCGGACCATCAGTAGGGTTCCGATGGCCTAAGTGGAGAGGAAGAATGAGGGCATGACGGCTAGGGTTTTGAAGTTATAAGGTGTGAGGTGTATAATGAAGTGAATGTATTGGTGGTGTATAGATATATCAGAAATGTGATGGTGTCTCTCAGCCGTTGGATCAAGCTGGATGAAGAGTCAGGATCTATTTGGAATTACACGACATCGTTTAATTAAAATAAAGCCTTTATCTTCAACCGTTAGATCATTTAGATGAACGGTTGTGATTGTTTCCCACGAACAACGTCACTTTACTTATATAACCGGTATTCCTGGGACGTTTGATCAATCAATCAACGGTCCAGATTTAACTTCTTTAAACGGTTCCATTTTGATCCCTTATATAAAGACCGGTTAATTTCCTTTGGGCTTGGTCTGTGTAATTTATCAATTTGGGCTATTGTTTTTTGTTTGACCCAAATACTTTGTATTTTGTATTACACCTTATATTTTTGTATTTTCGTATTGTATTTTATTTATTTTCTTTTTTTTCTTGTATTTTTATTACCATTGTGTTTATAATCACTTGTATTTTGTATTTTTCTTTTAATTTTTCTAATTTTCTAGAATAGAGTAGTTTCCCTATTTTTGGTATTTTCTAATTAATACACGAATGTATTTTGTTTTAATTTTCTTTTCTTTATTTTAAAGAAATAAAAGAAAACACTGGTACTTCTACACAATGATCAACAAGTTTCACACAAAAATCATTTTTTGGAGTAATTTGGTTGGGGCAAAACTCATGTGCTCATAGTCATGCCAAGACAGTCACATTGGCTATGTCGGGTATTCCGAGGATCGAGTGGCGAGGCATGACTGATTATGTACCCAGCATGGTAGTTTCTTTCCTAAAGGCCCAATGGATGTTTGAGAAAGGATGTATATCGTATTGCCATTTGTGCGGGATGTTAGAGCTGATACTCCCAATATTGATTATGTTCCCGTTGTGAGGGATTTTCCTGATATGTTTCCCTCAGACCTGTCGGGCATGTCGCCAGATAGGGATATTGACTTTGGGATTGATTTGGTGTCGGGCACTCAACCTATTTTTATTCCTCCTTATTGTATGGCACCAGCCGAGTTGAAGGAATTGAAAGAGTAGCTTCAGGAACTCCTAGATAAGGGGTTCATTTGATTGAGTGTGTCACCGTGGGGTGCACTGGTCTTGTTTGTCAAGAAAAAGGATGGCTCGATGAGGATGTGTATTGATTACAGGCAGTTGAACAAAGTAACAGTGAAGAACAAGTATCCTCTGTCATACATTGATGATTTGTTTGATCAACTCCACGAAGCGAGGTTATTCTCGAAGATTGACCTTCGTTCAGGCTATCACCAGCTGAAGATTAGAGATTCAGATATTATTAAGATAGCCTTCAAGACGAGATATGGGCACTATGAGTTTCTAGTGATGTCTTTTGGGCTGACTAATGCCCCAACCGCATTCATGCATTTGATGAACAGTGTGTTCCAGCCTTATTTGGACTCCTTCATGATCGTATTAATAGATGACATCCTGGTGTACTCTCGTAGCTAGGAGGAGCTTGCTCAGCATCTGAGAGTTGTATTACAGAGGTTGCGGGAGAGAAGCTATTTACCAAGTTCTCCAAGTGTGAGTTCTGGCTCGAGTCTATGGCTTCTAGGGCACGTGGTGTCCAGTGGTGGTATTCAGGTGGATCCGAAGAGGACAGAGGTGGTGCAGAGTTGGCCTAAACTGACCTCAGCCACTAAGATTCATAGTTTCCTGGGATTGGTAGGATATTATCGCCAATTTGTTCAAGGATTTTATTCTATTGCTTCACCCTTGACTAAGTTGACTCAGAGGGGTGCTCCATTTGTGTGGTCAGAGGAGTGTGAGGAGAGCTTTCAGAAGCTCAAGACATCATTGACCACGACCCCAGTTTTGATATTGTCGGCAACTTTATATTCTTATACTGTGTATTGTGATGCCTCGAGAGTTTGAATTGGATGTGTGTTGATGCAGGAGGGTAGGGTTATTGCTTATGCTTCTCGCCAATTGAAGCCCCATGAGAAGAACTACCATGTGCAGGATTTGGAGTTAGCGGCCATCATTCACGCTCTGAAGATTTGGAGACATTACTTGTATGGTGTTTCTTGTGAGGTGTATACTGATCATCGCAGCCTTCAGCATATGGTTAAACAAAAATATCTTAATTTGAGACAGCGGAGGTGGCTTGAGTTGCTTAAGGATTATGACATTACGATATTGTATCATCCGGGGAAGGCCAATATTGTGGCCGATGCTTTAAGCCGAAAGGCGGTCAGTATGGGCAGCTTAGCTTATATTCCAGTTGGGGAGAGGCCTTTTTCATGTGATGTTCAGGCATTGGCCAATCGGCTAGTGAGGTTGGATATTTCGGAGCTGAGTTGAGTGTTGTCTTACATGGTTTCGGTCCTCTCTATATAATCACATCAGAGAGCGTCAGTATGATGATCCATATTTGCTTGTCCTTAAGGACAGAGTTCAGCACGATCATAACAGAGATGTGTCTATTCATAGTGATGGTGTTCTGAGGATGCAGAGTCGGATCTGTGTGCCCAATGTAGATGGCATTCGAGAGTTGATACTAGAGGAGGCTCACAACTCGCGGTACTCCATTCATCCGGGTGCCACGAAGATGTACCAGGACTTGAGACAACATTACTGATGGAGGATGATGAAGAAGGATATTGTTTGTCATGTAGCTAGATATCTCAATTGCCAGCAGGTCAAGTATGAGCATTAGAGACCAGGCGGTGTTCTTCAGCGTATGGTTATTCCGAAGTGGAAATGGGAGCAGATTACCTTGGATTTTGTAAGTGGTCTCCCTCAGACTTCGATGAATTTTGATTCAGTGTGGGTGATTATTGATCGACTGACCAGATCCGCACACTTCATTCTAGTATGCATTATTTATTCATCAAAGCGGTTAGCAGGGATCTTTATTTGAGAGATTGTAAGATTACCTGGGGTCCCAGTGTCTATTATATCGGATAGAGGTACTCAGTTCACTTGTCAGTTCTGGAGAGCATTTCAGCGGGAGCTGGGTACGCAGGTAGAGTTGAGCACAATATTTCATCCTCAGACAGACGGATAGTCTGAGCGCACTATTCAGATATTGGAGGATATGGTGCATGACTGTGTGATCGATTTTGGAGGTTCATGGGATGAGTTTTTGCTACTTGCAGAGTTTGCCTACAACAAGAGTTAACAGTCGAGTATTCAGATGGCCCCGTATGAGGCGTTGCATGGTAGATAGGTGTAGATCTCCTATGGGGTGGTTTGAGCCTGGCGAGGCTAGATTGATAGGGACTGAGTTAGTTCAGGATGCTTGGAGAGAGTGAAGTTGATCTAGGAGAGGCTTCGCATATCACCGTCGCACCAGAAGAGTTATGCGGACCGTAAGGTTCGAGATATCTCTTTCATGGTTGGCGAGAGGGTCTTGTTGAAAGTTTCACCCATGAAGGGTGTTATGCGGTTTGGGAAGAAATGGGAAGCTGAGTCTCAGGTTCATTGGACCTTTTGAGATATTTGCCACGACCCCAAACCCCGGTCGTGATGGCACCCAACATATTGCTAGGCAAGCCCGACCATCTTATCCAATTACCAGCCAAGTATAATTAATATTGATTAATCGGCGTGATTAGTATGTTTTCATAACAAATCAAGAAGTGTAGAACTGAAATACAATAACAAAGTCCCAACCAAATCGTGGTGTCACAAGTCCGAGCCTCTACAAATGAGATCTGCTACAAAATCAAGTCTAACCAGAATGGAGACAACAAAATGATAAAAAGAAAGAGGTCAGGTACTGCGGACGTCGGCAGCTACCTCGAAGTCTCCACAGAATGGGGATAATAAAGCAGTTGCGATAGCTCAACTGCCCTCCTGAACCTGTATATCTGCACAAAACGTGCAGGGGAGTGGGGTGAGTATATTTCAACTCAGTGAGTAACAATAATAAACAATAACTGAAAATAAGAACCCCTGTACTATCACTAAACAGTTCTAAGGCGACCCCCACAGGTTAGCCATCACTATAATGAGTACTCTGATCTCCAGTCCACATCTATCTCATCTAGGTCCCACACTGACCACATCCTCACTCGTACCACTACGGTATACAGCCATCTCAATATATGGAGACATATACATCGGTTTATAACATATTTCAGTATATATATGAATATGAATAAGTATAATGTTGTGGCGCGCAACCCGCTCCAATACATATACCGCTGCGGCGCGCAGGCCGCTCCAATACATATACCGCTGCGGCGCGCGGCCCGCTCCGTTTAACGTCGACGGCGCTCACTGGGGGTGTATACAGACTTCGGAAGGGCTCCCTAGGCCCAAGCGCTATGGTGCTATGACGTGCAGCCAGGTCCACCATATATCACTGCGGCGTGCAGTCCGATCCAATATATATATATACATATATAATTATACTGCTGCGGCGTGCAGCCCGATCCCATAATATACCAGCGCTCACTGGAATGTGTGCAGACTCAGACTCCGAAGGGGCTCCTACAGCCCAAGCGCAATAATACTGCGGCGTGCAGTCCGTCCCATATGTATATTACATGTATATTACATGTATATTACTGCGACGTGCAGTCCGATCCAATATATATACTGCTTCGGCGTGCAGCCCGATCCAATATTGGTATATATATATATAATACCTCATAATGGGTCCTCGACCCTATTCCGGTCGGTATATACTTGGCCTCTCAGGCTCAATATAATATATCACAGTGGGTCCTTGACCCTGTCTCAGTCAATATAGACTTCGCCTTTCAGGCCCACTCAGCTAGAATAGGGAATTCCACCCTAGGTAATCTCTCTCAATGAACAAATCTAGTACGGGCTCATATTCTAGAAGAGGAAATTCCACCCTAGATAATCTCTCTCAATGTACACATCTAGTACGGGCTCATATTATACTATACAGCTAGAGCTACGGCCGAGTGTATGTTTCCAACACGATATAAGGGTCACCTAGCTCTATAGGTTCCCTAATGCTCTACAGATCGGCACAAGGCCCCAAACATGGCTATCAGCCCAATTGCACAGTTATAAACTTATTATCAGTCATAACACAGAGTATACTATTAGTCGGGAAGGACTAAGTCCGAACCCCCAATCACCATGTCACCACGCCCATCATGGAATGCGTGTCTCATCTCAAAATAGCAATGTGAAGTGCTAGTACGGGGTTTCAAACCCTGAGTACATTATTTACTACTACCACTCACCTTGAACCGGTAGAAGTCCTAGCTCTCCTTGCGCTTGCCTCGAAAATCAATCTCCTCGGATGCCAAATCTGCTCAAAATCAATAAGAATACATCAATATAGGCTAATTAGACATAACTCAATCGAAATAACTCGGTTTACACCAAAACCCACGAAGTTGTGAAAATCCGACTTTTGGTGCGCTTCTCGAAAAATTATGAAACTCACATTTTCGGAATCCTCGTCTCTCCACGAGTCCGTACATACCAAGAACTCCCAATTCGGACCACAATTCGGCCTCCAAATCATCAAATCTCATTTTCAAATTTCTAGGCCTAAATACCCGGTTTACACCTCAAAAACACGTAATATAGACGGAATATTCAATGATAATTCAATAATATTGACTAACAATGATCATAAGGGACTTACCTCAAGAATTCCGTTATTTTTCGCTCAAAATTGCCCAAAATTCGAGATTGGAACTCACTAAAATTGATGGCTAGTCTTTTAATAAGCTGTCCAGATTTTTTTTCCCGATTTACTGTTCATGCGCGTGGGTGAACAGTCACGCGCGGTTACTGTTCACGCGCGGGACTGTTCAGTGTTCATAATTGTAGCAGCTTTTTAAGGAAAAATTGCAACACAACCATTTTTCACTAAAATGGTTCTAATTCCATCATACAAATTCGGAATTCGACGATTCTTTTTCCTGTGGCTTCGTAATATCGCTACGGATCCAGTGGTTCAAACAACTGAATTTGGATCTGATTTGCTCAGTGAAACATCAATTTCGCTCGTTAAACAATTAACTCACATTTCGAGTCAAAAACTCAATCACGATTTGATGAAATTAAACCAAAATTTGCAGATCAGTCCTATAATTCATGATTTAAATTCTCGAAGTCTCGAAATCAAATTTGAATCTCTAGAACTAAAAATAGACCTTTGGGTCATTACATTGATGCTCAAAACGGCAAAAGTCTTCCAAAAACTGTTCCAAAATTTAACCGAGCCTCATGTGATCCCAACAAAGTATACTAACAAGTCTCATAATATATTACGGACTTGCTCGAGGCCTCAAATCACTACAAACAACGCTAAAATCATGAATCAACCTCCAATCCAAGCTTTATGAACTTTAGAACTTCCAACTTCTATTTTCGATGCCGAAACCTATCAAATCAAGTCCGATTGACCTCAAATTTTGCACACAAGTCCAAAATGACATAACAGAGCTACAAAAATTTTCGGAATTTCATTCCGACCGTCGGATCAAAATTTCACCTATCAACCGGAATTCGCCAAAATATTAACATTGCCAATTCAAGCTTAATTCTACACTGAACCTCCGAATTCAATTCCGATTGCTCTCCTAAGTCATAAATGATCCCCCGAAACTAGTCGAATCATCGGAATCCGATTCCGAGCACTCTAACTCAATAGTCAACTCTAGGTTGACTTCCCATATTCAAGCTTCCTTCAAACATGCTATTTGCTTCATTTTCAACCCAAATCACTCCTGACTCACCCGATATACTCTAATACTGGTATAAAAGCATAAAATATGTAAATGCAAGGTAGCGGGGTGGTAATTCCCGTAACGTCGGGCCGGGTCGTTACATTCTCCCCAACTTAAACAAACGCTCGTCCTCGAGCGTGCCCAGAGTTGTACTGGAAGCAATTCCATAGCTGAATGACCTTACCAAGCATATATGCGGGCGATCATACGTCACCCTATCTCACATAAGTCCGAAAACACCATATAGCTGAAATTTCACAGACCATCTGAACCATAAATCACATTGCACTTTCTGAAATCATATGCCAAATGTTAATCCCATGCCTATACTCAGGATACACTCGAATACACTGCAATAACCCATATTCACTACTCCGGGTGAGATCATATGATGTATCAAGCAACCCAATCGCTCGAGACGATGGCCTCGGGTCACAACAATTTCCCAAGGTAACCAAGTACTAACAGAAAAACCTTTCTCATTAGATAGAGTCTTATTCCAACACCTTCATATCCTGCCCACGGCAACTGAAGCACACGATATACCGAACCCATCTCTCGGGTCAACCATTCGTGAATCCATTTCCCTTTTAAAACTGATACCACAATAAGTTTCAGAGCCAAACCTCGATATTACCTTTCTAACGAGCTGAAATCATATATGCTCGCTCTCATTAATGACTCGAATGATCATTTTGGTTATAACACACCACACTGGTGATATAACACCTCAGCATCGGCCTATGCCACAACAAGAACAACACAAGCTCCAATAAGAACGATCTGAACACACTCGAATCATGACAACTAACTCGCACAAAGAGCCACAATTCAAATTCTTCAATACCATCACAATACATAATTGAGATCTTGTCTCACATCATAGAATTAGAGTACCTGAATCCTCCTCGAAAGGTCATAACATCACGTGGCCTTGCCACAACTCATGATTCTATCCAAGCACTATTACTCATGGAGCACCTCAAGTCGCAATGCTCAAAACGGTCAGCCACACACATATCTAGGTCTGAACTCAGGCAATCACTCACACCTACGGTGATACAGTTGATATACACTATCAAATCCTGAAAAGACACACCGATGTGCTATTCCCCGAGCGATACCAATACGGACTATTCCTCGGAAGCTAGGAACTATTGTATATAAGGTAACATATAGGAAGCTATATTTTCCACATCACACTGTTGCGGCGCGCAACCCGTTCCAATAGCATACCTGTGGCGGCGTGCCACCCGATCCAGATACCATACCTGTGGCGGCGTGCCACCCGATCCTGATATTATACATGTGGCGGCGTGCCACCCGATCCACGAATACATCTAGCAATGGGAATGCACATCGAGTCAAGTTGCTCATTGCAACAACATATATATAGCCTCAAGCTCGGCCATATGAAATGCATCCGACAAAGTTCCTCAATACCCGAACTGAATCAATGGTAGATACCTCTACATTGACATCCACCATGAAGGCCCAACTTACAAAGCAATACCTATCAGCCGTCCACTGGCCCTAGGGTACATCTACCCTGCTGGAGCACGATCTGATGCGCTCTGCCATGCAGTTGTGACATTTCTCTGATATAGTCCATATCACATTAGTCTAGACAACCTGACTTATGACAACCAGCCTGCAATCATATATCATTATTCAAATTCGCCATATCAAGTGACGAGATAGCCACTAGGGCTTCCAATTTCCGATAACCGCTACACCGTGCCGATACACACGATATACCACCGCTGCGTAGGCGGGTTACGAGAACTTCTAGTCTCCAACACATACATAACACAGGAATCACTATGCCTGATTCCGTACTTCACCGTAGGATTACATAACGCACCTCAAGCGTCCATTCATACCACGAAATCCATTCATAAATTTCACTATGTCATCAACGACTCAATTATTACAGTCGATCCAACGGGATAATACCACCATACAGCTAGATATTATCAATTTATTTTACCTGCCCCTTTTTACTATAGACTCTGCCGAAATACTAGCATAGCAGTACCATTCTCCTAAATCACAAGGAAGATTGATTCTCAGATTATCTACAGCTGCACACGCTGCTTGAGGGTTTTAATGACTTCCCATATAATGAATTGATCTCAAAACCTTAAACATGCCGTTATCAACTTTCCATAACACATCGCATATACCATACCACACTAAAACAATAGGGAAAATTCATATCCCTTTCCCTACGCCGCAAACATCGGCGCACTCAACTAGTCAAGGACTTTCATGATCCCATTTAGAGAAAACTCATTACACATTCCAAGCTTTACATACAAACATGAACTACACTCATTTTCAAACCACGGTAAAACACATCACAAACCCTTTCTCCCAATTACATTGCATAACTTAAATTGCCAGGACTGAGTCCTTATACCCATATCGAGTTACACAACCGCCAATACTCAAAAGCTTTATTGCACAATATCGGCGAGACTCATTACTTCAAACATATACCAAGAATTAATCGTATTCCTTATCATACCGTTTCGGTTTATTAACAAATTGATCCATTTACCCAATTTCCTTTCTGATTCATCTTTAATTTAATACTAGTCTTTACTGTAGCACCACAATGCCTCAACCCATGTTACCACACAAGACTCGTACATAAGACCATACGGTCTAAGACCCATAGGCCACTGAATACTCTCTCAGTTGTTTCACAGAAATACCAAATTCTACAATACTTTGTTTTGAAGAACTTCCTGCGATTTGAATTTTTTATCATTACCTTTCAATACGGATGCTAAGAATCTCATCATCCCCAAAACATAACAAAAATCTTGATTTCTTCTACTGAAACCACGGTCTTTAGCCACGTACACAGTCTTAAGGCACCTGACTGTTGCAAGCGTAAATGTTGAACACCGCAAGGCTATTCTCGGGCGTCATTCACCCTTAACCAGTTATAATTCAACTGCCTTATTAAACAAAACCACTCGGGCCTTAATAGAACTCTGACACCGCAGAACATAATTACATACGGATACAATTAACTATCTTTCTTTTCTATACATCAAACATTCTTTAGCAATAGCCACTCAAAACCTCCTAGTATTTTCTCATATCTACGAAGCACCACAACCTTCGTCAGAATTTTTCCCAACATGCTTGGTGACAGAACCATCATAGCACACAATAGTGCAATCAGTTAGTCAATAACAACCTCCCCAACTTGGCTCGGAGCCATACATCAAAGCACTTTTAGCCACTCATAGCATTCTTAATCAATTGATGCTCCAATGTTACAGTGAGATTAAACTCGAGCTATTTACAAACTTTGGCGGAGACTCGAATCATCGGAAATCTTAACTCTTTTGAAATTCTAGTATTCATTCACACTCAACAGCTAAGCCCATTCCTTAGGCGACAACATCTTTTTTTTTTTTTTTAAGTCCCAAATTTTTCAAAAATTTCGGCAGAGTTTCCTTTGTAAATTGGCCTATCCACCTGCTAGAGAATCACCAAACCATTCTAACAATACACCCACAACTCGACAAGATGTCACAATGTATTTCGACAACATAAATCTCAATACTACACGAATTATATCATCAGCATTAGTACATGAACATGCACTGCACCTGATCGAATCATAACACATATACCTTTCACCATGATACACCTAGTAAAGCCAATTTGGTTTTCCTGCGTTTGAACTCATACTACCACACGTAATGCACTTTACCTTTCCACTAAGGAACATGAACATACTCACCATGCCCATAGCTAGGGCTACGTAACAGATCACAATAAGGATTGAATACCTCGCAGCTCACCCATTATCAACCGCCATTTTCACAATTAAGATCAATATTGACCGCATGAATTTCATAATACTGGCTCGCGAAATTAGCACCTCGGTTCTCAAGCCATAGACAAGGATCCGGCCTCAAGTCCTCCAGACAGGCCCACATGAACTCACAGAGATATATCTCGTCCCTCGATTGGGGAATCACAAGCCATCAAGGCAAATTTATCACTAAGCACTCGAGTGCACGCATCAATGTGCAGGAGGAATTTCAAGAATTACCTTTCAAGCTAAATCAAACACGCACGATGAGAATTCCAAGAATTTGAAACTTTCCTAAAGGTTTGCAGCCTCCCGAGGATAAGTACAAGCGTCCTCGTACCGATCCACAAGACTCTACTAAACCGGCTCATGACTCGCGAGACCTGTTAACCTAGGCTCTGATACCAACTTGTCACGACCCCAAACCCCGGTCGTGATGGCGCCCAACACATTGCTAGGCAAGCCCGACCATCTTATCCAATTACCGGCCAAGTATAATTAATACTAATTAATCGGCGTGATTAGCCTGTTTCATAACAAATCAAGAAGTGTAGAAATGAAATACACGAATACAGTCCCAACCAAATCGTGGTGTCACAAGTCTGAGCCTCTACAAATGAGATCTACTACACAATCAAGTCTAAGCAGAATGGAGACAACAAAATGATAAAGAGGAAGAGGTCAGGTACTGCGGACGTCGGCAGCTACCTCGAAGTCTCCACGGAATGGGGATAATAAAGCAATTGCGATAGCTCAACTGCCCTCCTGAACCTGTATATCTGCACAAAAAGTGCAGGGGAGTGGGGTGAGTATATTTCAACTCGGTGAGTAACAATAATAAACAATAACTGAAAATAAGAACTCCTGTACTATCACTAAACAGTTCTAAGGTAACCCCCACAGGTTAGTCATCACTATAATGAGTACCCTGATCTCCAGTCCACATCTATCTCATCTAGGTCCCACACTGACCACATCCTCGCTCGTACCACTACGGTATACAACCATCTCAATATATGGAGACATATACATCGGTCTATAACATATTTCGGTATATATATGAGTATGAATAAGTATAATGCTGCGGCGTGCAGCCTGCTCCAATACATATACCGCTGCGGCGCGCAGCCCGCTCCAATACACATACCGATGCGGCGCACAGCCCGCTCCAATACATATATCGCTGCGACGCGCAGCCCGCTCCATTTAACGTCGACAACGCTCACTGGGGTGTATACAGACTTCGGAGGGGCTCCACACAAATATTACTGCGGCGTGCAGTCCGATCCAATATATATATGTATATATCTCTATACTGCTGCGGCGTGCAGCCCGATCCCATAATATACACCAGTGCTCACTTAGAATGTGTGCAGACTCATACTCCGAAGGGGCTCCTACAACCCAAGCGCAATAATACTGCGGCGTGCAGTCCGTCCCACAAGTATATTACATGTATATTACTGCGGCGTGCAGTTCGATCCAATATATATACTGCTGCGGCGTGCAGCCCGATCCAATATAGGTATATATATATAATACCTCATATTGGTCCTCGACCCTATTCCAGTCAGTATATACTTGGCCTCTCAGGCTCAATATAATATATCACAGTGGGTCCTTGACCTTGTCTTAGTCAATATAGACTTGGCCTTTCAGGCCCAATATAACATCTCTTAGTAGGTCCTTGACCCTATCTCATCTCTATCGGTATAGACTTGGCCTTTCAGGCCCACTCAGCTAGAACAGGGAATTCCACCCTAGATAATCTCTCTCAATGTACACATTTAGTACGGGCTCATATTATGCTATACAGCTAGAGCTACGGCTGAGTGTATGTTTCCAACACGATATAAGGGTCACCTAGCTCTATAGGTTCCCTAATGCTCTACAGATCGGCACAAGGCCCCAAACATGGCTATCAGCCCAATTGCACAGTTATAAACTTATTATCAGTCATAACACATAGTATACTATTAGTTGGGAAGGACTAAGTCCGAACCCCCAATCACCATGTCACCACGCCCGTCATGGAACGCGTGTCTCATCTCAATATAGCACTATGAAGTGCTAGTACGGGGTTTCAAACCCTCAATACATTATTTACTACTACCACTCACCTCGAACCGGTAGAAGTCCTAGCTCTCCTTGCGCTTGCCTCGAAAATCAATCTCCTCGGATGCCAAATCTGCTCAAAATCAATAAGAATACATCAACATAGGCTAATTAGACATAACCCAATCGAAATAACTCGGTTTACACCAAAACCCACGAAGTTGTCAAAATCTGACTTTTGGTACGCTTCTTGAAAAATTATGAAACTCACATTTTCGGAATCCTCGTCTCTCCACGAGTCCGTACATACCAAGAACTCCCAATTCGGACCACAATTTGGCCTCCAAATCATCAAATCTCATTTTCAAATTTCTAGGCCTAAATACCCGGTTTACACCTCAAAAACACGTAATATAGCCGGAATATTCAATGATAATTCAATAATATTGACTAACAATGATCATAAGGGACTTACCTCAAGAATTTCCGTGATTTTTCGCTCAAAATTGCCCAAAATCCGAGTTTGGAACTCACTAAAATTGATGGCTAGTCTTTTAATAAGCTGTCCAGATTTTTTTTCCCGATTTACTGTTCATGCGCGTGGGTGAACAGTCACGCGCGGTTACTGTTCACGCGCGGGACTGTTCACTGTTCATAATTGTAGCAGCTATTTAAGGAAAAATTGCAGCACAACCATTTTTCACTAAAATGGTTCTAATTCCATCATACGAATTCGGAATTCGACGATTCTTTTTCCTGTGGCTTCGTAATTGTGATACGGATCCAGTGGTTCAAACAAAACTGAATTTGGATCTGATTTGCTCAGTGAAACATCAATTTCTCTCGTTAAACAATTAACTCACATTTCGAGTCAAAAACTCAATCACGACTCGATGAAATTAAACCAAAATTTCCAGATCAGTCCTATAATTCATGATTTAAATTCTCGAAGTCTCGAAATCAAATTTGAATCTCTAGAACTAAAAATAGACCTTTGGATCATTACATTTATGCTCAAAACGGCAAAAGTCTTCCAAAAACTGTTCCAAAATTAAACCGAGCCTCATGGGATCCCAACAAAGTATACTAACAAGTCTCATAATATATTACGAACTTCCTCGAGGCCTCAAATCACAACAAACAACGCTAAAATCATGAATCAACCTCCAATCCAAGCTTTATGAACTTTAGAACTTCCAACTTCTATTTTCGATGCCGAAACCTAAGTCCGATTGACCTCAAATTTTGCACACAAGTCCAAAATGACATAACAGAGCTACAAAAATTTTCGGAATTTCATTCCGACCGTCGGATCAAAATTTCACCTATCAACCGGAATTCGCCAAAATACTAACTTTGCCAATTCAAGCTTAATTCTACACCGAACCTCCGAATTCAATTCCGATTGCTATCCTAAGTCATAAGTGATCCCCCGAAACTAGTCAAATCATGAGAATCCGATTCCGAGCACTCTAACTCAATAGTCAACTCTAGGTTGACTTCCCATATTCAAGCTCCCTTCAAACATGCTATTTGCTTCATTTTGAACCCAAATCACTCCTGACTCACCCGATATACTCTAATACTGGTATAAAAGCATAAAATATGTAAATGCAAGGTAGCGGGGTGGTAATTCCTGTAACGTCGGGCCGGGTCGCTACAATATTCCTCTTGAGGAGGAGTTTGGTTTCAAACCCCGGTTCGAATAGGAGGAGTACGCCATGCTAATGTGCCTAAGACCATCTAATTCTCCGGAAAGGATCAATTGAAATCCTCAAATTGTTTCTGCTAGGCCAATGAGAGGATTGGAGAGGTGGCATATGAGATCGCTTTGCCACCCAGCTTGTCCAGTGTGCATCCAGTATTCCATGTGTCTATGCTCTGGAAGTATATCAGGGATCCGTCTCATGTATTGGACTTTAGTACGATTCAGCTTGATGGCGATCTATCTTATTATCTGGAGCCGGTGGCTATTCTGGGTCGACAAGTTCGAAATTTGAGGTCCAAGGATATTGCTTCAGTAAAGGTGTTGTGGAGAGGCCGGCCCGTGAAAGAGGCTACTTGGGAGACCGAGCAGGAGATGCGAAGGTCGATATCCCCACTTATTTGAGACTTCGGGTATGTTTCTTGACCCGCTCGAGGTCGAGCGTTTGTTTTAGTTGGGGAGAATGTGACGACCCGATCTGTCGTCACGTGAGTTACCACCCTATTTTCCCCGTTATATGCTTGTTCAAGTTTCAATATATTTATTTGGTTAATTTGAGTCAATTCGGGTTGAGTTTGGTAGGAAATGAGACAAATAGTCTCTTTGATGAAAGAATAGTTTGGAAAAATCCACCGGACATTGACTTGTGAGTTAGAGGGCTTGAAATCGAATTCTGATGGTTTGGTTAGCTTCGGGGGATCATTTGTGTCTTAGGAGAGCGATCAGATTTGAATTTAGAAGTGCGATGTAGAAATAGGCTTGAATTGGCGAAGTTGTAATTTTTGCAAATTCTGATCGATAGATGAGATTTTGATCCGGGAGTCAGAATGGAGTCCCGACAGTTGCAGTAGCTTTTTTAGGTGATTTTGGATATGTCTGCAAATTTTTAGGTTATTCAGACATCATTTGGTCGGGATTTTCATTGGATGTTGGTTTCGGAAGTTTTATTTGAAACTTAGGCTTGAATCCGCCTTAATTTGATGATTTTTGTGGTTAAGAGTATGTTTTTA
>JASVEL010008985.1:0-64740 GCA_032618575.1 Nicotiana noctiflora | reverse complement strand
GCCGCAGCATTATACTTATTAATATCCTTATAAATACGTAAATACTTATGTGTTATAGACAAATGTATATGTCTCTATATATTGAGATGGCCGTACACCGTAGGGGTACGAGCGAGGGTTTGTTCAGTGTGGAGATCTTGTAGAGATAAACGTAGATTGGAGGTTAAAGTACTACTGTAGTGATGACTTACCTGTGGGGGTTTGCCTTAGAACTGTTTAGTGACAGTACAGGAGTTCTTACTTCCAGTTATTATTTATTATTGCTGCTCACTGAGTTGAAATATACTCACCCCACTCCCCTGCATTTTTGTGTGCAGATATACAGGTTCAGAAGGGCAGTTGAGCTGTCGCAACCGCTTTATTATCCCCGTTCTGTGGAGACTTCGAGGTAGCTGCCGACGTTCGCAGTACTTGACCTATTTCTTTGTATCATTCAGTTGTCTCCATTCTGCCTATACTTGATTGTGTAGTAGATCTTATGTTCTGTAGAGGCTCATGACTCTTGACCCTTCGGTCTATGGGAGTTGGTATGCGTTGGGACTTAGTTTTCCCGTTTTTGATATATCCATTACTGTTAATTTACAATTGTTATGTTTGAATGGGATAAGGCGAGCTCATAGCTCTATGATTGTTGTTGATTGGTCGGGCTGGCCTAGCAGTGTGCTGGGCGCCATCACGACCGGATTTGGGGTCGTGACAGGGACCCGGCACACAATGTACTACATCCCTTGGGCCAAAAGCATTGGGCCAATATTTCGGAACGCGACACTGACCTGGTTGCCCAAACCATGCATATTCCTGAAGGACTGCTCCAGGCTTTTAACTTTTCGAATAACTTCCTCATGCTCCAAGCTCGGGAGGTGCTTTTCCGGTTCTGCCGGGTTGTCCCAGTGAGGGGTGTGTGAATGCGGTTCAGGAGCCTTAAAGGTAGGCTCAGGAGAATAACAATGATTGTCGTGGATTTGAAAAAGCGGTTCACTGGACGATTTTTGTAAAGGAGCAGGTGGAGGTGCCACAAAAACAGGGGTAACCGGGGGAGGAGGATTTTGCCTGGCTGGTGAAACCGGGGAGGTATATGGGTTTTCCCCTCGATAATAAGGATAGATTGGTGCACTGGTCGAGGGGTCAACAGGCGGATGCTCTGGTGCTGGTGTAAGAGTAGGAAGGTTTGGTGATGATTGTCCCCTAGCCCAGGCTAGGTGCATCTCTGTCATTTGTTGTCTTAACCGGTCCATCTCCTCTTTCATGATTTGTATCTCTGTTTTCTCCCCATCGATACTTTTGTCTGAACTAGACATGCTTGCTGGAATTGGACCTTTTGATCTGGTATGGTAAGGGTGATCGGCCAGGTATACTCTGTCAAGTCACTGCTAAACTTTCTGGAAATTGCAACAAACTTGTTAGCTCACTGAATTTAACATGCATGTTATCACACGTTGGATGTAATGCACCTAGTCAATTAACCATTTCTACATGTATTCCTCGCATGCGTCATTCCAGCTTTTCTTTTTCTTCTTATCCTTGAATTTTTTTTTTTTTTTTATTATTATTATATAAAAAACGAATCTTGTTAATACGACCTTTCAGCACTTGAAGAAGATTTGAAGGCTGTATAACAGGATATCAGTGTGATGTTTATATTCCGTTTTGCGAAATTAGTCCTCCGGCGCCCCTTTTGAGGCGTTTGGCTATTTTTGCAAAATTTCCTAACTCTCGATTAAGAACAAAAATCCTAATTCTAATATTTTTTAATTATTGTTTTCCTAAAAAAAAATCAGTATTAGTTGAGCCCGATATGGGTTGCCTACGTATCTCACACCATGTGAGAATCAAACCAGCGTAGTTCGAAAATAAAAGAACTAAATCATTTTAAGAAAAGGAAACAAACTATTTTTAAACATCATTTATAAAACAAATTATTTTAAAGGAACTAAGAAAATTTATTTGGAAATTTTTTTTTTCTCGCATTTTTTTTCAAAATTATTTTCAAAGAAACTAAACTATTAAAATTAAGAAAATTTATTTGGAAATTTTTCTTGCATTTTTTTTTCAAAATTATTCTCAAAGAAACTAAACTATTAAAATTAGGAAAATTTATTTGGAAATTTTTGCATTTTTTTCAAATTTTATTTTTTAAAGAACTAATTATTTTCGTAAAATTAAGAAAATTTATTTGGAATTTTTTGCGTTTTTTTTTTTTTTTTTTTTTTTTCAGGATTTATTTTCAAAGAACTAACTATTTTCCATAAAACTATTTTGACTATACACCCTGACGTTTTCTACTTCTTCCTCTTTTTTAACGAACCGGTCGGCATGTAAGATCGAAATAAATGCACACAGAAAAGATGCAACAAGTTGGTCTTTTTGTTTCAGGTACATCTGTCCTAGACAGGCCCAACCCCTGTGTTGAGCCTCCTAAGTCAAATATGCACATGATGCAAATAAATGTTCCTATCGGGGATCCGGCATAAGGTTTTGTTATTCTAAGTCATCATCCCGTTGGAAAAGTGTCTAGACTGGCTTTAACTCGAGCGGACAACTCGAGCCGAAGAGTGTCAGTGCACCGGTAGCATGGCTTTCCGGCTTAATTGACAAAACTCTCCGCCTAAACATGTGTGACTACAAAATCCTTCACCGGTGCCAAGCACCACAGCTATCTTGAGAAAAACGGGTTATGTCCAGCAAATGCCCGGTATTGTATTTCAAAAGACTCAAAAAAGAGAAAAATGGGTATCGGCACAATTTATATACAGTTCACGAAATATCAAAGCGGTAAAGCAACATTTAGCATATAAAATATAAACATGTAATAAAATCGGATAATAAATAAGCCAAATACAACAATTATTCAAAGCTCGAATTCTTAAAACCCCGAACCAGTGGTTCTGGGTTTGTGTCCCCAGCAGAGTCGCCAGAGCTGTCACACCTCCTTTTGGCGCGCCCGCGAGGGCGCGAGGGAGTTTTTTTCCAATTAAAGGACAATCGAAACGGGATTTATTTATTTAATTCAGAGTCGCCACTTGGGAGATTCATGGTGTCCCAAGTCACCGGTTAAAGCCCGAATCGAGGAAAAGAATGACTCTGTTTAACAGTCCGCGAATCAGAAATCCGGATAAGGAATTCTGTTAACCCGAGAGAAGGTGTTAGGCATTCTCGAGTTCTGTGGTTCTAGCACAGTCGCTCAACTGTCATATTTGGCTAAAGGGCTTGATTTTAATATATATTATCCTATTTATGTATTTTTAGAATTAATTACCGCTTTTTGTCAAATTATTTCTACTTAAGAAAATGAACGTTGTTTAAGAACATGTTTTTTGGATCACGTCACATGAAATGCACCCAGATCCTCGACGTATTCTTATTCAACATTGGTTGGATGTGGATTCAGGTCGCATGAAATGCACACCCGTATTTAAGAAAAATAAAAATGATAAATAAATAAATTTTAAAAAAAAACATCTAAAGTGGCTATGTATTATTACTTTGCGGGAGAATATGAAATTACTAAACGGCATGCCTCAAGTTCTAAGGATCAATTCAGTAAAAGAGGACCACACAATTTATCATTTGGCGCACCACAATTCTATTATTAAGAAGAAAAAAAAAAAAAAAAAAACTTTATTAAACTAAAATAAACTACGTCTGTCCAAGTTAATTATTTTTCTAGGTTGGAGATTTTTTGTGAATGTCCAAAGCTATGGAATGGTATATTGCGGGAGAAATGCATTGCTTAGTAACTATCATATTTTATTTAATCACCTACATTAAAAATCATTAATAGCTAAAGGAATCTATAGTTATTAACCATCATGGATCAAATGGCAAGCCTGCCACCTCGTCAAATTCAAAATCCAAACAACTTAATCTATTTCTTAAAATATCACTCCAGTATAAGTATTGCAACCAAAGAATTTCAAAAATAAAATAATCACTATAACATTAGTATCCAAACAACGCATGGAACCTGATGGTTGAAACTAAAATGAAATAACCAAAATCTAGCCAATAAACGAACAGAAGACATTATAGAATGAATAAAGATAGAAGCGACAATATGATGGTTGGGAAACACACGCGTAGCGTAGGCTAATCAGACATATGAAATGAACACGAATATACATGTTAAGAGAATTTTCTTCAGTATAGCGATGAAAAGGAACAGCAAATACATAACCCCTGATGCTGAAATCCAACAAAAGAAATAAACAAAGTCGACGAACAAAACATTCGATCAGATGACCTCTTCTATCTCATAATGAACTTAAACAATCCATTATGTTACAAATATCAGTCAATCAAGTGTTTTAGACACGATTACGATATACAATTATCAAGGTAGAATAAATCTATCTAATTCAACATAGTAACAATTTTAAACATGGTATCAGCTTCATTTTTAATAAAGAAACAGCTTCAATCTTTCATTTTCTAGGTAGCTAACAGATGAAGATATATCAAAGTTGGCTTGAAATGTATACCTGAACCAAAATGAAAGGAAGATGATCAGTACGGGCAGTAATTCCAGCAGCAATAGTAGGCAGAATTCGAGCAATTAACCCAAGAATGAGTTGAGCAATCCAGGAGAAGTTCGAAACCAAAACAGAACCAGACACTCAAATAAACAACTCGAATGATATCAAATGAACTTGAAATTGAATCTAGGATCTCCAGAAAACCAATCACACAACCAAAATGATCCAAACAATACCAATCAAACTCGAAATTTAAGTCAAATCCTGATTTAGAAGAAGCAAATGAAATTAAACTCGAAATCAGATTCTAGTTTCTACTGCTCTTTTTGAATGCCTAGCTCTCAGTTCTTAGATCTCTCTATCTCCAACAAAAACACCTCCAATCTCTCTCTGTTTTTTTTTCCTTCAGAATTCTTTCAAATCTCTCCTTTTAACTACCAGTGAAGTCTCAATGTATTTCTCTGTTTTTTTCCCAGTGTGTTCTTCTCTCTTTTATAGCCTTTTTGAATCTTAAATTATTCCAAAGTCTTAAACTTTCCCAGCCTGTCTGCTTCCCCATGTGCATCACTTTCACCTTTTAATCACACACCCATGTTTTTCTCTGATTTACAGACAATAAAAATACCAGGCCAACCCAGCAGTTCCCTTTTTCCCTTTTTAATTCATTACCCTTTGTTAAACAATCCTCAACCCATGTTATTATCTTCATAGACTTGAATTCTTATAAGCAACCAAATAATTCTCTAAACTGAATCCTAGACAATCAGGTCTAGAGATTATTTCAGTTTATTCTTTAATCGACAACCTTCAATGTGATTATAATTTTGCAAAGAATTTTTGAACTATATCTTACAGAAATAGGCAGTAACCAATAACGGATGCAGTAACTTCAAAAATGAAGAAGAACACAAGAACATATGCACTATCAAGAGCAGAGTTTTGTATTTCAGAAAAACTCGATTTCACTAAACGACCGGAATCAGAATCTTAAACGAAGACCAGTAACAACAAATTGAGAACAAATTTCAACCAAATACTTCGGAAATTAATCCAAGCATGCTAGTCGAATTCATTCGAATCAATTAACTCAAGACCAATCTAGTCCAAATTCAGCTATATCCAATTCGATCCCTATTTCAGAATAAATCAACAATTTAACTCGATTCAACAGTGCTAATACTGCCCGGTACAACAAAATCTACGAAATCAAAAGACGACATTCAAATCGATTCTATAACGCACACAATTAACAGATAACAGAAAAATTTGACCAAATAAAGGGTCCGTAGGAGAAGAAAAGAAAACAAAGAAATTGGAATTAACGGACATAACAAACAATTAATCAAAACAAATAAAACAAGTACAAAAATAAACAAAGAAGAAAAGAAATAAGGCCATACCTCCATCAGTGAGAGAAAAATAGAATCAAAGTAAGACCGGACCACTTCGAATTTGGATTTTTGGAGTCGAACGGAACTTAATCGAAGTATTTTCAATCAAAATACTCCGATTAAGGTCTATTAGACCCCAAATTTTGATTAATCGAGCCAATTTTGCCTTTTGAATTTTTTAGGGTTCTTAAGGGCTCGGATTGGGTCTTGACTAGTTCCGGCCGGATTCGAACGGAGCCAATGTTCGTTTGGCTATGAGGGCGGTCAAGGGGTGACAGAGGGTGAATTTGGACTTGATTGGAGTAGGTTCACACAACGCTCGAATCTTCAAATGGATATTCGAGGCGGCCTAGGGTGATTCGAGGTTAACGGAGTGTGGATTCGGACTCATGACAGTTGAGTGGCCCTAGGGTGTTAAAATGGTGGCCGGCGGCGTTGTTGCCGCCGGGTTTCCGTCGATGGAAAGAAAGGGCGGCGCTAGGGTTTCATTTCTTTTGTCTCTGATGAGAGACGATGAAGGGGCGTGAGAGAGTGAAGTGGATTATACGGGTTTGGGGGTTTGGGTAATTAAAAATTGGTCAAATAATCCGAGCCGTTGGATCATTGAAATCCAACGGCCATGATAAATTCATTAACAAAAACGGGTCAGGTATGGGCTAATGGACCGGGTTGAGGCTGGGTAGGGGTGTTTCGTTTGGGCCTGTGATAAAAATGATTTGGGCTTTGTTGAAAATCGGCCTGGTCCGATTTCCTCTTTATTTTTTGTTCATTTTGTTTCCCTTTTTTTTTCTTTTATTTAAATAATTAATTAAAACTAAAATTTTTTAACCATCTCAAATTAACCTATAGAACCAAATTAACTTATAAAAGTGCTAATTAACTCTCAATAACAATCACCATGCAATCAAATAGCAATTAAAAATAAAGTCACACAATTCGGACATTAAATGTTTAAAAAATGCAAAACTACATTATTATTTTTATGATTCTAAAACAATCTTAATTACTCTAAATTACAAACATGAATTTATATGCAAAAAATGCAAATATTTTTGTATTTTATATTAATTTAAATAATAGACATGCACACACAAAAAAATGCAAATAATAAGAGAAAAATAACACAAAAATCACGAATATCACGCACAACACAAAATTATTTTATTTTGAATTTTTTGGGAGTAATTCTCATGTAGGGCAAAAATCACGTGCTCACACTCAAGATTAGCCAATGTCATAACACAGTATCAACAAGTCAGACTAAGCCATAGTCCCCAATCACAATCGACCCCGCACTCACAAGAGAGTACGTGTCTCGCCGCTATACAGCGTCACAAAGTGGTATACCGGGGTTTCGAACCCGCCGGTCATCACCCACATCTATTACTCACCTCAATACGGCGCGACGACTACTCCGCAATGCCCTTGCCACGAGAATCAAGCTCCGCACGCGTAGAATCTGATCAAATACAGTAGAAATACAACAAATTAGGCCAATGGGATGACACCCAATCAATACAACTCAATTTACATCAAAATTCCCAAAGTTGTCAAAACCCGACTTTCGGTACGCTTCTCGAAAAATTACAAAAGTCACATATTCGGAACCCTCATCTCAATACGAGTCTAAGCATATCAATTTTACCAAATTCGGACTCCATTTGCCCATTCAAAACCTTGATTTTCTAAAGTTCAAGCCTAGGGCTAAATCCCCCATGAATCACCCCAAATTCCTCCATTTTCATGATATAATTGCATAATATTATCAATACTAATCATAGTTTAAGTCCATAGTTGATTACCCGATGATTTCCCTTGAGTTTCTCTTCAAAATCGCCCAAATCGCCTTTAAAGCCGAGACCCAAATGTGTGAAATGTTTCTGAAATTTTCTAACTTCCGATACACTTAACTCACTGCGATTTTCGCCTGCGGACAGTTTCCGCCTCTGCGGAACCGCTTTCGCGACCAATTGGTCGCTTCTGCGAATCTCAGGCCTAATTTGGCCATTTCCACTCCTGCGATACACGGACCGCTCCTGCGGGTCCGCTTCTGCGGAAATACTTCCGCCCTTGCGGTCCTTTCCGCCTCTGCGATCGAGAGTCCGCTCCTCGCGGACTCGCCTATGCGATCGAGCTTCCGCTTCCGCGGACTTTCCCCTTACTCATCAGGTCCGCTCTGCGGTCACCCACTCGCACCGGCCGACGCCGCTTCGGCGGAAAAGATTCCGGCTCGCGATGCCAGCGCTCCCGCGCCCTCGTCCGCTCCTCGCGGACTCGCTCCTCGCGCCCCCATTTCCGCGGGAGCGAAAACAACGGAAGCAGAGTCAAAACCCGCAATTTTCCACATTTTCTCTCGTTTAGCCATCCGAAAACACCCCGAGGCCCCCGGACCCCAACGAAAACCACCAACATACCTCAAAACACGATACGAACTTGTTCCAATCATAAAAACTCCATCCTAAACATTAAAATCACCAATTACACAAGGATTCAAGCCTAAATTCCTTCAAAACTTCCGAATTGCAAAATCAATCAAAAACCCGACTAAACAACGTCCGAATGACCTGAAATTTTTGCAGGCACATCTAAAATCACCTAATGGAGCTACTGCAACTGTCGAAATTCCATTCCGACTCCCGGATCAAAATCTCACCTACCGTTCGGGTTTCGCCAAAATTCAACCTTAGCCAATTCAAGCCTATTTCTACACCGACCTCCAAATTCAATTCCGATCGCTCCCCTAAGTCACAAATCACCTCCCGGAACTAACCGAATCATCAGAATCCGATTCCGAGCCCTCTAACCAAATAGTCAACTCCGGGTTGACTTTCCTTATTCAAGTTTCCTTCAAAAAGGCTATATGCCTCATTTTCAATCCAAATCACTCCTAACTCACCCGATAGACTTTAACACTGATATAAAAGCATAAAATATACAATTTCAACATAACAGGGTGGTAATTCCCGTGACGACGGGCCGGGTCGTTACAGAAACTTAACCCAGAAAAATACGCATTTGGTGTAGCCTTAGGTAAATTTTTGGGTTTTTTTATTTCTAACCGTGGTATTGAGGTAAATCCTTCTCAGATTAAAACAATCGAAGAAATACCCAATATCCTTACAAATAAAAAGGAGGTTCAACGATTGACTGGAAGAATCGCAGCCCTAGGGAGATTTATTTCTAAGTCTTCTGAAAAATGCTTTAAATTTTTCTCGGCACTTAAGAAATAGGATTATTTCGAGTGGAATGAAGATTGCCAACGAGCCCTTAAGGATTTGAAAATCTACTTGTCAAACCCCCCTCTATTGGCAAAGCCAAAGGAAGGCGAGAAGTTACTTATTTATTTGGCAGTTTCAGAAGTAGCGGTAAGTGCTGTTCTAGTTCGTGAAGACCAAGGTAAACAATCTCCTATCTATTATGTAAGTAAGACTTTATTAGATGCGGAGACAAGGTATCCGCAGTTGGAAAAGTTAGCGTCAGCATTTATTACAATAAAAATACCACTTCCACTTCCCGATTATTTAAAGGATAAATAAAAGGAAAGTGGGGGGACTATCTGTTTTGGGAAATTTTTTTTTATGACGTGGCAAGACACGTGGAATGGTCAAAAAGTTGACAGATAATAATTAAATAAAAGATGCGAGAAGATAAATTAGACACGAGACGTAATTCAACTACGAGTCCCGTACATGTTTAGAATGGAGTGGGGTGTAATTCTAAAAACAAAAGATACAAAAAGCAAGTAGATACGAGTTCCGTATCAATTCAAGACATTCAAGGGCAACGGATCAAAAAGCATTTAAAACATGGATCTGAAGAGAGGAAGAAGTCCAAATTCAAACATTAAATACATGATACATTGAAGAATTGACATTTAATAGGAATGATTGTGTAACGACCTATTCAATGTCATTTATTACTCATAATTATGTCATTAAAGCCTAGGTTTTATTCTTCTACCTAGGGTAAGCTATAAAAGGAGGAAGTTATACCATTTATAGACACAATCAACTATTGAAAGCATATTGAAATACAATTTTTCTTTATTGTTCATTTTAATTATTGAATGCCTATTACATTCTTTGGTCTCTTGATTATCAGTAACCCGATTTCTCTCTTATTTTTTACTTTTAATCGAAATTCTATATTTTGGTTAAACAGGACGAGGATAAGTATCCATCCCTTAATCTCTCCAATATTCAAACATCTTGAGAGTAATCTCTCCAATATTCGGACGGGGATAAACATCCATCCCTTCACACCATGAGAGTAATATTTCCAATATTCGGCGCACTTTGAGAGTAATCTCTCTGTTATTGGGGTTGTGATGAGTATACATCCTTTCATACCCTGAAAGTAATCGCTCCGATATTTAGGCGGGTATGAGTATTCATCCCTTCACACCCTAAAATTGTCTTTTCATGCATGAATCCTCTAGTTAAACAAGAATGTATCTTTTTGTTTGACTTAAAAAAAATAGAGTGAAGAAAGCACAAGAAAAGAAAAAGAAAATACCTTCGTAAGACAGGAAGTCGTCTGGAAAGGCTGCGGTCGATACCAAATTAGTGAAAGGCGTATGGCTATTTGGTAAATTAAGAAGTTTATAAGTATTTTTTTTGTTAAGAATAGAATTCTATTTGGAGTGAATGTCTATCTTGTGGAGAGTTTTACTTTGTGACTAAGTCATATTTCTCCTATAAATAGAGGGGTCTTACCCCATTGTAAATCATCCCAAAAAATTCAATAAGAATTCTCTCTCTCTCTTTCTCTGTAATATTGTTTTTCTTCTTTTATTATTTCATAACACGTTATCAGCACAAGACTCTAACCAATTGAGTAGAAACTTTGGGATTGAATATAATGATTGTCAATTATTTCATGAACTTCCTTCATGATTAAAATTCTGGATTTAAGGTAAGTATTTTACTTTTCTCTTTCAAATTCTTGAAATTATATAATTTGATTGTATAAACAGGCAAAGACAACAAAGTTTGATTATAACTCTAATGGAGTTTAAGAAATTACAACCACCCAAAGTGGCAAAGTTTCTATGTCTTGTCATAATCAAAGTCATGTATGATCGTGCGCACAAGAAGTGAAAACCCGTCCCATTGAATTTGCTTCATTCTCATACCCTTTATAGAATGTGATAGCAGTTTGTGATAAGTCTGAAAGAAGACAAAATTATCACTGTGAAGGTATCAATGGATGTGGACGTAGCAATAGAAGAAATTATAATCGTCACCGTTGTGATAATGAGAATAATAAGGATTCTCAAAATAATCCTTCACTCTGTGAAGTAAATATTTGTCATCGATTTGACGTGAGATTTTATATAGCACATATAGATGATTATGGTCCATTCATGATGGGAATGTGACAACATCTGATTTATGAAGACATATTCATTCTTGAAAGAATATGAACATGCTATTGGTATTGAATATACCACACTCACCTATGGAAGGAGGTTTGAGATGATATAAGAACATAATATCATTATTATGGCATGAATGGCCATTGATCACGTACCTATTATACGCCAAAATATTTTGGCAATGTGATTATTAAAGGACAACAATAATGCAAGAAACATATCTTGCATATAATTTTGGCCATGACCATAATGGTATAAGTTTCTATTTAAAAGAGATATTCACCACATGGATGTTGATGAATTTGTGGTAGTACAAAATTAATTGAGAGCTCTGGAAGAGCCAATTACCATTATTTTGGAGAAACACAATTAATTACCAATAAGGTATTGTGTTGTAGTACGTCTCAAAGAAACTTATTCAGTTTCCAAAGTATACGCGAAAGCTGTTGATTATATTGAGACTATAAATAAAGGAAAGATTTAATATCTTCTATTAATACAACTTGTAGCGGATAATATGTATGTAAAAAGCTACCCGCTTTATCTCCAATTTGTACTACATAAACAAAAGAATACCACAATGAAGTGTATATTTTATTGATATAAAAATTCATATCATAATAAACTTGGAGTTTATTTATAATTGCACACATCATAGTGTAAATCTGAAATTTATCAATATTGATAATTTATTCAGTTGGCATAATTGATTTACCCATATCAATTTAAGTATGATGTGCAAAAATAAAGAGAATTCACATGGGTAAATATTAAAGAACTAGAAAGTTCTTTACTAATTCTTTTATGTGTCTGTTCCCATTAATTAGTATACCAACTAAAATTGGGGTTGAATCTCATTAATGCTGGAAATATCAAAGGTGAATATGGGCCATTCACCTGCCATGTATACCACATAAGATGCATCTATGCGATGGTTACATGTGCGATTATTGTTAACCCGCAACATGGTGTTTGCGAGGTAACTTGCTCAATAATTTAATTAGAGCATATTCCAAATTTTCTATTCAAGAAGTTTATCTTGATAAGTTGGTCTACATCATAGCTGGTTTAGTAAAATAATTTATTGAGTGCCTCCACTTAATAGCTAAACTATTGCTTATGAGAACAAAGTTATATATATCAGTTTGATATACATTATATACGAAAGTATATTATTTTCTCCCCTCACAAGTGGTTCAGGTTCAGAAACCAAATAATTCCATCTTATTATTATTGATGTGCAGTGTATATTTTAATTAACACCATAACGCATAAAGATGAGTTTTCAAAGTTGAGGAAACAAGTTAATTTTTCTAACATGAGGGGGAGACAGGAAAAATAATTGAGATAAAGTTACGAGGAATGAATTATCGTTTCTATATCTAGATCCTCTATCAGATAATATGAACTTGAAGTTCATAAAAGGATAATTCATGTGCAATTTATTGCAAAGCATGTCAGACGCACTTGCTGACTCAAAGAAAGTAACTGTATTTTCATTGTAAATGTTCAAATTATAATAAGTCCTAGAAGGACAAAGTCTATGGTTAGCTTAAAGCGTATAGACAATTCGGTTTCAAATAAATTCCTTGATAAAGAAGATGGGCAAATGATCATAATAAAGGAGGCAAGTGATCTAGAAGATCACATGACATAACACTCCATAAACTCCCATGAGAGATTCAGGTACCTGAATATATGAATGAAGAGATCTCTATGTTATGTCATTATGAAAATACATCGAAACTGATATAAAATCTTTGTCAACGTCAATATTCAAGAAGCTAGTGTACAAGATCGGGATGCGAAGGCTTAAGGATGTGAATTGATGCTCTCATCAGGGGGAGTTAATGCGCGTTGCACTCTTTTTCCCTTACAAGGTTTTGTCCCACTGGGTTTTCCTTGCAAGGTTTTTAACGAGGCAACCAATAGGTGCATTTCTAAACATGTGTACTCTTTTTCGTTTTCTATAATTTTTTCCCATTGGATTTTATTTTAGTTAAGGTTTTAATGAGGCACATTACTTATTGAGTAGACATTCAAGGGGAGTGTTAAGAATAAAATTCTACTTGAAGTGAATGTCTATCTTGTGGAGAGTTTTACTTTGTGACTAAGTCATATTTCTCCTATAAATAGAGGGGTCTTACCCCATTGTAAATCATCCCAAAAATTCAATAAGAATTCTCTCTCTCTCTTTCTCTGCAATATCATTCTTCTTCTTTTATTATTTCATAACATTTTTAAATTAATTTATCAATTTTGTTGGGTCAGACAAAAAAAAGATATATCACACATATTGAGAGTTTGAGACCGTAGAAAAACTATTTATTTGGATAAAAAAACTTGTCCATGAACCATGGGATCCATGTATAGCTGGATCTGTTGGTGGAATTCACACATAAATTGAAGTCCTAAAGAGTTAAAGGACCCAATTGACTTATTTGAAACCTTTGGGCACCCAACATAATTTGGATTTTTGGGACAAAGATTTATAAGCTCGTCTACAATTCACTCGAAAGCTAAATCTGGCAAGACTTCCGACGGGAACTCCTCCGTTTTCTCAAGCTCCACGATGGAGAGTCATAATATCAGTTGTTGTAACTCAGTAGACGACGTCGTTTCGGAGTTACCACTTCAGCTGATCAAATCGGAAATCATCCCTCCGGCACCGAACCGATCAAAATCCCCGTCCGAATTCGAGCCAGCAATTGACTGGCAGCCTAACTTCGCTGGCTACTCATGGATTGCCTACGGTGCCTCGTCTCTCCTCGTCATACGTCAATTCCCTAATCCTCTCTCGCAAACTGAGACTGTAATCGGCACAGTTTTTCAGCAGGTCCTCGAGCTATCAATCGACGGCACTAGCACTGTCTCTGCCGTTGCTTGGTCCCCGGTGACGCCTTCTTCTGGAGACCTTGCCGCCGCACTCGATAACTGCATTGGATTATTTTCTTACAATTCTGACGCTTCTCATAGTAAGTTTCAGTTTCCTGATCTCGCTCTCGAATGTATATACTAGTATGCTGTGTAGTTGATTACTTTATTAATCTATAAAGGAACAATCTTTTTCCTTTCTCTACCTATCCAGCACTGTCTTGTTGCCTTTTTTATTAACAACGTTACTTATCTAAAAGTGTGTATACTATTCTGGTACATGTTCGCTGCTTTAGTTTGGATGAATATTTGAGATATATCCCCTGTAATTTGATGTGGAACTGCTTTCACTCTGGATCTCTGGATCAAGAAATATGCGTGGTACAGTCGATGCATGAGTTGCAGTGTAATGCATTGGAGAATGGCAAATAATATTCTTACACTAGGAGCAAATGTTTTGGCTTGTTGTCCTCTGGAAGCAATTTAAGTTACCTGTATTATGGTCCTTGGGTTGGAGTTGTAGAAAACAATTCTCTGATCACAGCGCAAAACTGACTAGAGAACTAGAGCGTAAAATTTGATAAATTTAATCAACCACGTCTCAATCACAAATTAGTTCGGGTCCGTTTTACTGAAATCCATGTGTTCATGTTTCTTTATTTTAGCCTATTTCATTTCAACAGTCCAACACTGAATTATCTAAGGCCAATTAGGGGTTCTTGCAAACTAGAGGTTAAAGCTAGATGAAAATCAATGCCTAACAAGAATGGCTCAGCGGGATGTCCAACTTGGTGAAAAGGTGCTTTTTTCTTTGATACGTTACATAGTTAGAGCTGCGTATCATCTAAGTGTACATGGAAATAAAATTACTACTCTTGCAGTAGTTGGATCCTATGCGCTAAACTCAAAAGCTATTCTGTTTAGGAGGTGATCTGGTTCTGACTGGATATGAATATGGAACCTTAAGCAATGGTTTTGCTAACATTAGTTACTACTATTGGTTAATTGGATATTAAATCTCTCTCTCTCTCTCTCTCTCTCTCTCTCTCTCTCTCTCTCTCTCTCTCTCTCCCCCCCCCCTCTCCCTTCCATCCCTCTTAGATGTATAAATTTATTTACTCATATTCAGGTTCTTTTTGTTGGAGCCAGACCTCAACACTAGTACAATCTACAAAGGTGGACACAATCACATGGACGGGATCAGGAGATGGGATAGTTTCAGGTGGCATTGAATTGGTATTATGGAGAAAGAAGGAGAGGTCGTGGGAAATAGCTTGGAGATTTAAACCAGAACTGCCTCAGACTCTGATTTCTGCTACTTGGTCAATTGAAGGACCTTTGGCTGCTGCACCTTCACATACTGAATATTCGGGTTCAAAAATCTATGCAGGACACAAATGTGTTTTGGTATGTCAAAGAGATGCAGACTCCGGACATTCAGAAGCTATGCTACCCCATCCGTTACCAGTTTCTATGATTCAGTGGAGACCATCTTTAGTTACACATTCAACTAGAGATGGCAGCTATTCTAGGAGGTTGGTGTTATTAACATGCTGTTTAGATGGAGCTGTAAGGCTCTGGAATGAGATTGATGATGGGAGGGTTAGAAAAGTTGGCAAGGATAGTAATGATCACAAACTGAGTAAATTCTCTTTTCGTGTTGTCGCTGTAGTTGAGGTAAACCAAGCATTAAATGGAATGCTGGGCTTGGATGTGTCTGTAAGATGGGCAACAGATATTAATGGTATAATAACTGTCAATGAGGAAGCTGTGACATATTCCTCATCAGATGAACATCAACAAAGCAATGCTGGTAGGTGTGAATGGTTGATTGCCGTAGGTCCTCAAACGACACTGACCTTTTGGGCTATTCATTGTCTTGATGATTTTTCTCCAGCGAGAGCCCCAAGGGTGACATTGTGGAAAAGAAAAGAGTTGAACAGTCCTAACGAGGTGCCAAGGGGATTGCTCTTAAATAAAGTCCTTATCATGAGAAATCAGGTCGTTGGTCCACCAGCAGTGTGTTCTTTTATTAGTCTATTACCAAGTAACTCTCTAGCGTGGATGCAGTTATATTCTTCAAAATTCCCCAAAAGTGATGAGGTATCTTCAGAACTGAGTAGCACAGGCGAGTCGTCTCCAAATAAATGTCAGACCAAATGTTTACTATCACAATGTGCAAGGGGACTTTCAAATGCAGACAGTCACTGCAGTAAAATTCTGCAAGTTGCAATTCATCCTTGTTTATCTGAGTTGGAATTTGCTGCCTCCCTGGACACTGATGGAAAGCTCCTCTTTTGGTTGTTTTCTTCTGCTTCAAATACTATTGTGGGCCTCCCAACTTTGAGCCCATCTTGGAAACTGTTTGGAAAAGGTGTGATTGCACTCCCTCAACAACCCA
Source organism: Nicotiana noctiflora (assembly GCA_032618575.1). Taxonomy (NCBI): domain Eukaryota; kingdom Viridiplantae; phylum Streptophyta; class Magnoliopsida; order Solanales; family Solanaceae; genus Nicotiana; species Nicotiana noctiflora. The sequence goes on along the minus strand of JASVEL010008985.1, from coordinate 48,225 downwards.
AGTATACAAGCTTAAGATGGGCACCCACTCTGTTAAGTGAAGAACGTATTCTTGTCATTGGACATGCAGATGGAATAGATTTATTAGTAGTTAAGGCTGTGAAAACTGAAGAATTGGATATAGTTTGTGACAAAATATGTACTATACCACTTACCGCTCGAAGTCATGGACAGGGCCCGGATAGTGTCTTTTCAATTCCGTTGCCTTCCACTTGTAACAAAACTATTTTAAATAGCTTTTTGCTGTTTGCTGTGTGGGAAAAAGGCTTTGAGGCATTATCATGGAAAATTGACCTTCATCACTATGATTTGCCCGAAACACGTTGTGGTTGCAGTTTTGACAGTGCAAACACCTTGCAGAACAATATATGGAAATTTGAGAGTAGTTATTCTGGTTATACGTACCTTGTCTCTGTCGAACCTTCTTCATCAGTTTTGCCAGAACCCCATGACAATGATAAGATTTCAAGTTATGCTGTGATCTGTCCCACAAACTCTGGTTTAACTGAAGAAATTTTTGCTAATAATTTATATAGCAACTACTTTGCTTATCATATGGTCACTGGTTGTCTTGATGGTAACTTGCTATTATGGAGAAGTGTGCCTGCTGGGAGCTCGAATTCTCAATGGGATCTTGTTGGTAGGATTGCTTTGCAGCAAGGCCCTATTTTGGCTATATCTGCAAGTGTCTGTGGCAGAAAAATTGCAACTATCTCGAAAGGTCACTTAAGTACTTCTGCTATTCATATATGGGAATGTGCACGAATTGAGGACGCTGGCAGCTTTATACTAGAAGACACTTTATATTTTGATGCAGAGGTTGTTGCTTCAAATTGGTTGACGATAGGGAATGGTCAGTTTTTACTTGGAGTTTGCTCAAGAGGTAAGGTGCAGGTGTTTACTCAAAAGCGGTGTGGAGGTCAATGCAATTTGGAACCGGAAAAATCATTTGAAGGCAACATCTGGGTATGTCTTGCAGCAAGTGATACTAACCCTACCATTCAAGACTTCTTTTGGGGACCCAAAGCCATGATAGTGGTTGTTCATGATGAATATATTTCTCTATTTAGCAAGTTCTCATACTTTATGAACAAGAAACTTCTGCCCCAGCTTGGTGGAAAAGTCTGCAAGCAGAGTTCTGTCTGTCACTATGGTTCTAATAAAGTGCCAATATTTTATGGTCATGAAAATTGTGACTATGCACAGTATCAGGCTAATTACCCCTTGAAAATGGAAGTGGTCAATGAGACCTCACTGTTTAGTAGCTTTACAAAATCTAAAGAAGGCTTTACTTCTGTTAAAAATGGGATCTGGAGCATTTTAGAGATAGCAGAACTTGTAAGAGGATCTCTTCCTCTTGTTCACCCAGAGGCAATTCTTGTAAACTTACTTTCAGGTATTTATGATTTGGTTGATGCTCTTTCGCTTCGCCCACTCCCCTAACTCACATACCCAAGTCCTCTTCTTCTTTAATGGAAGACGTTTTAATACGACTTAGGCAAACATTTGTTGCTTCTTACAAATTAATTTGTGGTTGGCTGCTTTAAGGAACTTACATGTGCATTTAGGAAGTAAATTCTATTATATCTGATGAGCTTCTAAACCAAATAATTAGCAGATTCTTGACAAACTAAAAACTGAATTACACTCTTTACTCTTAAGCTAGTAAACTCAAATATTTCTTGTATAATCATACAATTTGAACAAAATTTTCCATTGTTGATCTACTTTTCGTGATACTTATAGGATCCAAATTTTGTCTATCATCAGCAGAAATTGTCTTGTAATAATCGTCCCGTTTTGACCAATGGATCTTATTGTTTATCTTATTAGGCTTTCCTTTTCTTTTATGAACTAGGTAACATATGTCTGTGTCCTGCTTGCCTTACAAATGAACAGGTTTATTGTCCAATTAGTGTTTTTATGATGGTATCCTATGTGCTCTCTTTGAAAGCCAAATATCTTAGTTTTGTGTAAAAGTTAAAGTTTCTGAAAGTAATGACACATGGACTTTTATTTTATAGTTAAAATCTTGTTTCTTTACTGTTTTCTGAAGAATTGATTTGCTCTGGGGGTAAAAAGTTAAAGAAAGAGGTAAAGGTGCATTTTTTGAGAGAAGGGTAAATCTATTAATAGATAAGTAAAGATGCATTTTTAAGTTGGTTTTGGTTAAATACTTGTTAACCGCCTCAAGTATCATCCTTAGGAGGACAAGAAGTCACTTGATGAGCTCATTAGGGATAAATAAACTAGGAGGAGAAATTTAATTTACTGTTGTTTGGTTTTAATACATAGTATCTGGCCCTCCTGATGTGGGAAGATCAGAATTTCTTTGCGATTTATACCTCATTCTTATCCTTTTGTCCTATTGTAAGACGTGACAGAATTCAGCAGCAACGCTATTCTTTAGTTTAGCAACTGGTATCCATCTTTCCTTCTGCCAAAACCTGGTCTTATGAAGGAAAGAAAACTTGATAAGGAATTGAGCTTGTTTTTTAAGTTTATTCCTTGTCTTCATTTTTATTTCTTAGTCTCTCTAGTGAACTCACGATGGTGATATTCAGTGTTGAGAGTTTAAACCAAAGCTGGTTAAAATACATTAAACTTTGTGAAACCGTTTCAGCTGTGTGCAATTAGGTTCTTCAGCAAAAATGAATTGATGCCCAGCCATAATTATGAGGTTGTGAAAGTCAGGAACATGCCTAAATAGGAGCCTCTAATGCTTATAAAAGTGCTCTTCTGAATAAGTGGAACATTCTAATATTTGTACATTTTTGGAGCACTTTTGAGATCCCAATTCCCAACTACCCTAGTTGATTGGATGCTCTTCATAGAGAAGCAGATGACACTTGAGGCTCTTTTGGTTTCACTAATGCAACATCTAATGGTACTTGCTTAACAAATGCAGAAATGAGTATTAGTAATATTTGGATAGGAGCACCTAAATTAACAAAACTCCCCTTGAAGTAAGGTGATTTGTTATCGTAAATGACATAAAACTATTTTTGATAAGGTCGTAAATAACATAAAACTTTTCTTTTAACAAAACTAATATTCATGATAATATCAGATATTCTTAATAAATTTTTAATATAAAAAATTAAAGCAAAGCCTGTACAATCATACTAATTGTACAACTAGTATTGGACCTTGGTATTGCAATTCCTACGTAAAAACCTTGCATTCTCTTTTACTGCATAACAATCTTCATATATTTATCCCTGTAACTTATGCCATGAACCTAATGACCCGCGGAATTGTTTCTACAAGGTAAATAATCCCATAAAGTTCCCTTAAGATCAGAAAGCAACCGTGTTCATTTGCTCGGGGAGATTTTGGCTCACGCTTGCTTTCAGGAAACATTTGTATGATTGCAAAGTACAGGAAACTTTTTATCCTCTAGGCTCTACCCACATCATTTGCCTGTACTGGGTTTTGTTTCTCTATTTGTTATTCTTGGATGTAACTATCCTCTAAATCCTTACCCTGTCGGTTGTGTAATGGATATTTTATTGTGCCTTCTTTTTCAGCTTTATGTTTTACTTGTCTGAAAATACTGCCAGGTTTGTGTGTCATCAGAAGATTGTTGCCAATTTGTTTCTTATCTGCTTATGTTCCCATCATGAAATTCCAGTCATTTTATTTAGACTTATTATACTTCCTAATTTGAGTTTGACCTTAGGGTTGTGTGTTCCAAATGTGTGTAGGTAATTGGAAACGTGCACATGTAGCTCTGCAGTGTCTCAGTAAACACGTAGCTTCCTCAAAGTTATCTGCGGAAATATGCTGCCTTCGAGCCTTCAGTGGTTTAATATTTCCCATTTCGTTGTCAAACTATCTTGAAGGACATGTCTTGTTAAGCACTAGGGAGAAATCATTTCAATGGGGTGGACCTTCAGAGGTTCAAAAAGGTTTCCTCCAAGCTTCCTCGAGCTGGGGATTTGCTGCTTCTGATAATGCACTCTCTATCTCTTCTACAAGATCTGAAATTACTGACTTTCTAGAAGCCTTTGATAGACTTCATAATTTTGCAACTATATCTTCCACTGAAATGATGCAAATCCGAGCTGCTATTCATCTTCTAGATGAAGTTAGCAATATGCAGTCAACTTCTGCCTATAATAGCCTTGATGGACCTGGTCGAAGGTGAAGTCTATGTAGAAGTCTAGAATAAATTATCTTCCATGCTTGTGAACGTATCTTCATGCCAATTGCCAAGTTTGTAAAGGCTCAAACATTCTTTTTATGTCAACCTTTATGTTAAGTTCTCGAGCTTCTGTGTTCTGTCAATATTTGTGTATAGTGATAATCAACCAGAGAAGTGTAGTTTTTGGCAGACAAGAAAAACATATTCCACTTTTGCTTTAGATATAGACACTAAGTTTTGAAGTGGGTGGAGAATCGTAAGGTCTTACATCTGAATCTCAGTGGAGACAAAAAACACTAGGTGTGATTTCTTCCCATCAGCCTTAGCCTTGGTGGGAGAGTTACCTAGTACATGTGCTAGTGGGAGGTAGCAGGTGGAATAGTCGAGGTGTGCACAAGCTGGTCCGCACCCCACGGCCATAAAGAAATAGATACTAAAAGTTTCAATGAGAGTATTGCATCACTCTTCCCTATGCTTGGGATTAGAGTAGAGTTGGCAAAATCTGTAACTGGTGACATTAATGGATAAAAATCACCACCCCTCCCCCCCCACCCCCCCAAAAAAAAAAGAAAAGAAACCGATGGCTCTATGCATCAATATTCTCTGATAGATAGGCTCAGAATTTTTGTGGGTATTATTCAGCTGTAGTTGCTTCTAATTAATTATCATTCATTGATGCTCTTTCTAGGTTTTGGGTTTCAGTGAGGTTTCAACAGCTGTATTTTGTTCAACGATTTGGCAGACCGCCATCAGAAGGTGAGCTGGTTGTGTACTCGGGGCTGATTGGATGGGCTTTCCACTCTGATTGCCAAGAGAATTTGTTTGATTCTCTTTTATCTAAGGAACCATCTTGGCAAGAAATGCGCGATATGGGTGTTGGATTATGGTATACAAGTGTGGCACAACTGCGAGTGAAGGTACTTTTTTTCATTAGGATTTTGAATTCGGTTGTAGCATGGCAAGTGAGGTTTTGGGAAAGTGAGTTTTCCACCACTGGAGCAAATTGGGAAAGTGAAACTGTTGATTCCTGGAGGGGCATTTGTGGGTAGGATTTACCATATAAAACAAATCAGCTGTATCATTTGGTTACTTTTGGGGAGTTGCTGTGTAGTTGTTATTCTGCCGGGGGTCTATTTGGAAACAACATCTCTACCCCAGGGTAGGGGTAAGGTCTGCGTACACACTACCCTCCCCTGACCCCACTAAGTGGGATTATACTGGTTTGTTGTTGTTGTGTTGTAGTTGTTATTCTGTAACAATTCAACATCTCCCAACTGAAGCTGCAGCTACTCCTCTTGCTCTTTCCTCTGAAAGGGGTGAAAGAAACAGGCAGAACCAATGTCTTATATCCTTAGCTTTCATTTTCCTGTGTATTTGGCATCGCAACTCTGATTCAGATGGGTTTTCTGCAGATGGAAAAGCTGGCAAGGCAGCAATATTTGAAGAACAGAGATCCCAAGGCATGTGCACTTCTGTATATTGCATTAAATAGGCTTCAAGTTTTAGCGGGCCTTTTCAAGATTAGCAAAGATGAGAAAGACAAACCTCTGGTGGCATTTCTTTCACGCAATTTTCAGGTAATTTTTAAATGGTCCGCTACTTTATTTGTATGCCTGATACAAATATTTTCAAAGAAATGTTACTGAGTTTTGACCAATTATTTATGAGTGAGACCCATTTATCTTGAATTGTTTCTTAAATTTTCTATTCCAGTATCTAAATTGGGAAAGTAGGAACATGTTGTAAAGCATATTATTGTTATCAAATGATCTTGTGTACCGTCTTTCCATGCCCTACATTTGGGATAATTCTTATGAAATTGTTAGTGCAAATCTGATAGCGTGTTAATTTAAGTGCATAAACTTTACTTTTATATTTCTCGTACCTTCTCTTGAATTTACATCTCTTTTTTTGAGTTAGATAAGCAAAAGATTTCATTACTATTTACTTGCCTTCTCACATATTCTTCTTGTAGTTCGTTTTTTACAAGATTTGCAAATTACCTCTGATTTAAAATGTTGAGTTCTCGATGTGAAACTGTTACTCTTCTTTGTTAATTTGTTTGTAATCCAAGTTTTAGTCTTCTGTATTTTCTTATTGAGCATCTTTACTCAACATTTAGTTGGTTAGAAGTTTCACCCATTCCCTTTGTTTAGGAAGATAAAAATAAGGCAGCTGCTTTAAAGAATGCGTACGTGTTACTGGGGAAACATCAGTTGGAGCTTGCAATTGCTTTCTTTTTGCTTGGAGGAGATACCACGTCTGCTGTCACTGTTTGTGTGAAGAATCTTGGGGATGAGCAGCTTGCGCTTGTAATTTGCCGACTTGTTGAAGGTTATGGTGGAACGCTAGAGCATTACCTTATTTCGAAATTGCTTCTCCCATCTGCTCTTGCCAAAGGTGACTACTGGCTTGCAAGCGTACTGGAGGTATTCAGCTAGAAGTTTAGATTTTAGAGAGAGTGATGCTTTTTTTCTTTTCCTTAAGGGATTGTGTTGGTTGCATCTTGTTCCCTTGTTTATATACTCATTTAAAGTTCTTCATTTGCAGTGGATATTAGGAAAACCGTCACATGCTTTTCTTAGAATGCTTGCTTTCCCAACGGGTTCCTTGAACGATAAGTCAATATTCTCATCCCGTCAACCTGCCTTCTTGGATCCAAGCGTTGGTGACTTTTGCTTAATGTTAGCAGCCAAAACTACCATGAAGAATTCTATTGGGGAGCAAAATGCTGCTGCCTTGAGTAGATGGGCGATCTTGATGAGGGCCACTGCCTTAAGCAGATGCGGTCTACCTGTAAGTTCATCTAATTCTTTTGGTTTCCCTAAATTTTGGGGATTCACAATTCTTTTTTTTTTTTTGGGGGGGAAGGGGGGGGATTCTTTTGAGGACTCCGAAATTGTAAATTTGATATGATCCTCTTTGAGATCTGAAATCCAGAAGGACCAGAACTGATCTAACTTTGATTAGAACACAACTTACTTGTTTAGGTCTAAGTGAAATATTTTTCTTGATGAAATCATTGCTATTTGGTCACCTGAACCTATTAATTTACACCAAATGAATTAAATGACTTACATCATTGGAGGCTGTAATTTATTTTCCATTATAACTCTTTCCGCTACTACTCCACACAACTTGTTTTACCAATATGTAAGCATTATTTTTCTCTTTGCTATACAGAATTATCACAAAACACCACCCAATGCCCTAACCTCATACTTTTAACTGTCACATTTCACCAACTTCATGTCCTCTCAAGTACTTGGAAATGATTTTGTTGTAAATAAGATTCATCTAACAAAATTCGGCTGAGGTCCTTTTAAATGTAATTTAAGTTTTGGAAAATTCATTGATCTAGATTAGTTCTGTTTTTCAAGTCAATACATAGCTTGCAGCATTCATGTATTAACATATTAGATATGTATAGAACTAAAAAGAATAACATATTAGATATTTATAAAGTGATTAACTAGCACAACCCCAATCTAGAACGTCTTTTGCATGTCAAGTACTACTTGGATAAACTCAATTTAGATTAGGCTTTTGAAATCAAGGCTGAACTAAATTTTGGTAAAATGATCAAGCTAAATCCTACTAACAGCAGATTAAGTTCCTAAATACCACGTCAGAGCGATGGTAGGATGGCCTACCACTATGGCTAAGCTTCTTTTGCTGATAAGTGTTTGCATTATAAGTGCTGCTATTTTGCAATTGATGCGAGTCATGTGACTGTTTAGCATCAAAGTTAGACACATTGATTTTTATCATACCTTTTCTTCTATAAGTGAGTTAGGGGGTATACCTTAATGTTATCGAATTCCTGGCAACCCTTTCAGCCAGCCTCGTCGTGTGTATGGATGTACCATTTTATGTTCATTTTAATTAGATTTTTTTTTTTCGTCGAAGGACTAATAGTTTTCCTATCTTTTTTCGCATTCTCAAAAAAGTTTTCCTATCTTTTTCTGTTATAAGCTTGATGCTTTGGAATGCCTTTCATCTTCTGTGAGCATCATTGGTGGTTCAACCGGAGGAAGTGTGCCTGATAATGTGGACTCCGGATCCCTGCATGACATGCTGAGTGCAATGCTAAATGGAACTCCATCAAACTGGCTATCATCGGATGTGGCTTTACGGATAGAATCACACATGAGATCAGACTTGTCTATGCAATACTTGTCTAAGACGTTAAGGAGACATCCAAGCTGGGTAGACCATGATATGATATGTCTTCAGGGACACATGGATACTGTATCAGAGAATGAAGAATACAAGCTTTCAGTTGAAGCTTTTCAAGATGAACTGATGACGACAATTGCATCCTTTCAGCTGAAGTTCTCCTTAATTCCTCTACATCTTATGTACTTGGTATCTCTACTTATTTATGGAACAAGTGTTATGTTTATGTTTTTTTTTCCGGATGACTGATTGTCAGTTTTTTCCTTTTTCCTCTTTCAGACTTTTTTGTCATTTTCCAACGGTGGTTTGGCGTATACAGGATGCTACTTGTTGCGAGACTACATAAATAAATATCTGTCGACTGAGCAAGGCCATGAACTTGATGGTTGCTCATTGTATGCTTTCCTTCCCAAGCTATTTCTTGAAGTATCTGGAGAATTATTTTATCTTTCTGCAAGATACATCATTATGTGCAGCATGGACTGTTTCTACTTGAAATCATTCGCCCTTAGGAGTAATGGAGCTGATGAAAATATTTATGGCACCGTCTTAGAACTGTATAAAAAGAGGTTGTCTTGGTCATTATGGTGTCTTAGAGCCACAATGCAGTTTTCTTCAGTTTCTTCTGCAGAAAATTTTGTGGGCACACATTTCACTGTCCTTGATTTAACAGAGTATTTGTTACTGTTTGCATCTACTTTGGTACAAAGAAATTACCGTGTTCTTCTCCTGATTGTGAAGCCTCTCTTGATGGCAAGAACTTCAGATGAGACAGGCATAAAGGATATACAAAAACTGCTTTGTGAGACTCGAGAAACGGTGGCTCATGATTTACTTATTCATGATGCTGGATCTTCTGCTCAGAACATGAATCAAATGCCCCCGGCACAATTTGGGGATGTTATGTTGTCTGTTCCGGAAGAGAGATGGCATGTCATGGTTGCTTCTTTTTGGGGATATGTTTCTAGCTTTTTAAAATACAAGCTAAATCTGCTATTTCTGGACCATGAAGAAAGCGGTTTGTTTGTACCTCCAGGCAGACATCCCAGTGTATCCACTTCTCCAAACTGTGTAAATGGCACCAATGTCACAATCCACAATGGGATTGTTCCAGGACTTCTGGCGAAGATACTAAAGATTACATGTAGTCACATCTCTTCTTACTCTGTGAATCGGTTTGCATCCATCCTGCTGGAGAGCATAGATCCAGGTGCAACTACTCTTTTCTGGTCTGAAGATTATCTGTCCCTATGTAAAGCGCCAGATGCTAAACTTAGTCATAGAAATAATGATCTGGATAAGTTGACTGCTGATGATGAATTATCAGCATTTGAGGCATTATGGGATATTTTTTCTGAGCTTAAGAAAGCTAATCAGGGATTTGTGCTTCAAGACCAGAAGTTTTTACAGCATACCTTTCTAAAGTCCTTTAAAGGATGGAATGAAATGTACCCCAGCATTGTAAGAGAGTGTGAAGTTGAGGAAACTTGTGACAGAGACGATAGGCTTGGTAGTCCAAGCAGCGCAGCTGGATCTCCTCTTGCTTGTTTGTCACCAAATAATCATCCTTTCCAAAGTTCTGGGGGAAAAGATACGAACCATACAAAGAAGGTTTTGCCTTTTCGTAGTCCGATGGAGATATATAAGAGAAATGGAGAACTTTTGGAGGTAATTCTTCTAATTTTTTATTATTTGAATTGCACTTTCTATTTCTTACAGATAACAGGTAAATTTAATGGCAAATCTTCTTTCTTGATGCTAACGAATGCAATTCTCCTGTATTTGAGCAGGCTTTGTGCATCAACTCCATTGATCAACATGAAGCTGCTCTTGCTAGCAATCGGAAGGTGAGACTGTGCTCTGGGGCTTATTTAGCGGTCTATATTTTATGCATCTGGATTTGATTTTTTCCCTGTGTTTAGGATGCATCTGATACATCATTTTGGTCGTAACATGAAATGAACTTGTGGCTTTAGGGATTATGTCACTTTACAATTATTAACATCCAGCTCTAAGTTTCATACTTAAAAGAACGACTTGATGCATAAGTAAACTGGGATAAGTTGAAATGTTTGGGGTGGGGTAAATGGAGATGTTAAACTGTTTTGGCTGCATGTTCGTGAAACTTTAAGAGCATGGTACCTTATGGTTATTATGAAATTTGAGAGGTGTACTAATGATATGAGAGAGGCATAAGTGAATCTAAAGATGAGTCACGTGCTATCTTTCATGTTCGCTGTATCCAACTTGTTATATGGTGTGGGAATATCAACGGTACAAATTCTACAGTGTCTCAAATGTATCCCAACTGTCACTTCAATAGGAGAAATTTGTATCTGATGCTTCACGCTTCCCGTGAACTCTGATCTTTTGCAAATTCATCATTTCATTGTGCAGAAAATTATTCTGCTCTTAGTTTTAAAATAGGGATAATAAGTGGAAAGTATTTTGCTTTTAAGAGATTTATTGATGAATAAATATCAGTTGGATGCCTTCTGATATTGTTGTATTACTCAGGAAGTATTTTACCTGTTAGACGTTCATAGTAAATTCCTATTCTGGTCTTTAGACTCTGAGCATTACAGTTTGGCGATAAAATAAATATGTCTATTTTATTTGTTTCACATTTAAATTTCCCAGTAGCCTTCTATATTTGTAAAGTCAATGACATCTACTTCTATCTGATTCAGGGATTATTATTCTTCAACTGGGAAGATGGGCTTCCTTGTGCGAACAGATTTGATAATGTCTGGGCAGAAGCTGATTGGCCACATAATGGTTGGGCGGGATCCAATTCTACACCGATTCCTACTTGCGTCTCTCCTGGAGTGGGTCTCGGGAGTAAAAAGGGCACACACCTCGGGCTAGGTGGAGCAACTGTTGGCGCAGGTTTTCTGGCAAGACCTACATTTGGGCTTCCAGGTTATGCCAATACGGGTGGATCCAGTCTTGGCTGGGGAGTTCAAGAGGATTTTGATGAGTTTCTTGACCCTCCTGCCACAGTAGAAAATGTTAGGACAAGGGCATTCTCAACTCACCCTTCAATGCCTTTTTTCTTGGTTGGCTCGAGCAATACACACATATATTTGTGGGAGGTAAAACATTACGATCAACAGACTAGTTAGATCTTTTTGCAGTTGCAACAGTAAGGCTTAATTTGCACCTTGAGCAAAGTTTGACTCCTATAAGGAATGTAGAATATTTTCTGTACTTGCAAATTAGTAAGTATTTAGTCATCTTCATGCAGTGGCATGATATGTGTGGCCATTTTCTTTTTCTTTTACTGTTTGTAGGCTATGTCTTTTTCGTTGTTCTTACATGAGATTGAAAACTTGTTTCGTCACATACTTGTGTTATTGTGGTTTCTTAAGATATGGTATTTAGAATAAATTTTGATATCTGCAGTTTGGCAAAGATAGAGCTACTGCAACATATGGAGTGCTTCCTGCTGCAAATGTCCCTCCACCATATGCTCTTGCTTCTGTATCTGCCGTGAAATTTGATCATTGTGGTCACAGATTCGTATCTGCTGCTTCAGATGGTACTGTGTGCACGTGGCAGCTTGAAGTAGGAGGCAGAAGTAACATTCGGCCAACAGAATCCTCTCTTTGCTTTAATAATTATACATCGTAAGCACCCAAATCGTATTAACTTTATGTTTGGTGGAACTGAGCATTAATATCTCCACAAAATTGTATCCAAATTGAAAAGTTAGATTTTTGGATATTCTCTCTTTGTACTTTAGTGCCTCATTGCTACTTAATAACATTCGGAGGCCTTAACCTTCTCTTTTCCTTAATTACCATATACCATAAGCAGCAAAAATTGTATGAACTTCCTGTTTAAGTATTATAATAAATTGAAACTAAAGTATTAGTATCTCCTCAAAATTGTCTCAAAGCTGAACTGATATATTATTAAAGGAAAAGCTTTCTTATTTATTTGGTGCCTCTCCAGTACCTAACACCACCCCGTAACCACCAGATACTCTATACTGTCTTTGGATGGTGACGGAGGGCTGGAAGCTTTTGAAATTGTTTCTATTTTTCCTTACTTGTACTTGGTCTTTCGTTGTGTCAGTAGTAACTGCAAGAACACCATGAATATCAGTTCCAACTAGTAACATTGTCGAAGTGATTTGAAAGATGAAGCAGTTACGTTTATCTTCCTTGTTTTCTGTTTCTCCTGCTCCTTGCTATGCAGTCATTAAGCTTTTGCTATAGTTTCCATCTTTTGCTTTCTTATAAAGCCTGCTGTGCCTTGTAATGACTGCAGGGATGTCACATATGTTACGTCAAGTGGTTCAATCATAGCTGCCGCGGGATATAGCTCCAGCGGTGTTAATGTTGTCATATGGGACACACTTGCTCCACCAGCGACATCTCGAGCCTCCATAATGTGTCATGAAGGTTCGTTTGTTGATATGTTTTCCTTTTAGTGAAGGAACAGGGACAGTTCCTAATATTAAGTTCTAGCAAAAAGACAAATGCAGAACTAAGATATGTCAATTTATTCTTAAATGTCAGTTTTTAAATGATAGGAACAAGCATAGGAATAACAATAAGCTAGAAAAGCAATTAAAGAGAATTTAGCGAAGACCCAAATTTAAAGCATAAGATAGAACATTTCTTTTTTAAAAAAAAAAGCATAGGATAGAACATTTAATTTAAGATTAAACACCCTAGATATTAGTAACAAAGTGAACCTAATCTATAGAGAACCCTCAAGTAGAAGAATTCTACTCGACAGCAAAAGGATAAAGCTCTTGTCTAGGAAAATGTGAGACCTTCATGAGAAGAAAATTCTACATGTATATGGATTATTGGTGGATTCTGAGGAGGATAGAGAGAGAGTGACATTTCATCTGTCAAGAGCTAAATGGCGGATTCTCAGTGACTGTCTTTTTTGGCAAGAAAATAGGTATAAGCCACTTAAAGTCTACATGTAGTGCTTTTCTTCATAACCTTAGCAAAACCTTGATAATGGTCTTTGTTTTGTTCATTAGCCGTTATAAGCTTTTACTTGCTAAGATTAGACCCTGTTCTTGTTTCCAGGAGGTGCACGCTCTCTAGCAGTGTTTGATAATGATTTAGGAAGTGGTTCTATTTCCCCCCTCATTGTGACGGGTGGGAAAGGTGGTGATGTTGGACTTCATGATTTCCGGTACATAGCTACTGGAAAGGCAAAAAGACACAAGCATACAGAAATTGGTGATCATGGTGTGAATTCCATGGTTGACATGCAGAAGAAAACCGGTGATCAGAATCGTAATGGGATGCTCTGGTATATTCCGAAGGCTCACACAGGTATTGGACCATTTTAGATGATTGTGGCTGCAAAATGCTGTAGATAGTTGATTGGCAGTATATTATGAGATCTTTCTCTAATTCTACTTTATCTCGTGCAGGGAGTGTTACCAAAATATCAACCATACCACATACCAGCTTTTTCTTGACGGGAAGTAAAGATGGAGATGTAAAACTTTGGGATGCCAAAAATGCAAAATTAGTATTTCATTGGCCAAAATTGCATGAAAGACACACCTTCTTGCAGCCAAGCTCCCGTGGCTTTGGTGGTGTGGTACAGGTAACTTTTTTGATCAGATGCGTGAATAGTTGGAAGAAAAATTACTGAGATCCTGAGTTTGCAAAACTAAAGGGATCTTTTCTACTGCGTTTTCAGGCAGCTGTTACAGATATTCAAATTGTTCCTCATGGTTTTCTTACATGTGGTGGAGATGGTGCCGTAAAGCTTGTGATGCTCAATGATCTCTTAAGGCTGTGAACAAGTCATGGGTTAATGGCAGAGCAAAGAACTATTTGTTGCATGAATTGTTGTCTGTAGTGGTTCTCCTTTGAATTTGCTTTGAGATCCACTTATACAAGCTCTAAAGTTGGTAACTTGACTTGATGATGGAAGGATAGCTCAGTGATAAAGACCCTGCACCTCCAACCATAAGTCGGCGATGCGAGTCTCCAAGGGAATAAAGTGGAAAAGGGCCATTGTTGGGATCCTTTATAGGGAGTTCTCTTGGGGTTTTGGGGGGGGGGGGGGTTACATTTTGGAAAAAAGGTTATACAAAAGAAAAAAGTTGGTACTCTTGACTTGTACCCAGGAATTCTTATCAGTGAAGTACCAGCTTACTGTGGTCTAAAATTTCCATGTGCTGTTCTCTTGCAAGTATTTGTACGCAGGTAAAGACTATTTTGCAGGGGCCTATAGCGCGAACATGCGATTTACTACCAAAGGTAAGTTCAACTAGATAGCATAGCAGGATAGAGTCCTCAGTCTTTCATTCTTGTCAATTATTTAGGCTTTTCTTTTACCTCTTAAACTGATGTGTGTATATAGAGAGAATTCCGTTTCTTACATATTTTATCAGTCAGTTTTTTTTTTTTTTTGGTTTGTAAATTGCCAAAATAGCAATAGGGATTCATTTTTTTCAATTCTTTTTTCCCCTCCTTTTATATGGTCTGTAAACGTTGTCAAATTGCTAAATTGTGAGGATCGGCGTAATATTATGTTCCTTGTAAGATTTGATATTTCCCTCATGCTTTGAGCTGTGTCTTGATGTAGTGCTAAGTAAACGGCAGGCACTGTTGTTTGTTCTTCCATATGGTCTCATAAGTTTACCTCTCACACACTAAACCTCTTACCCTGGAGAAATCTGATACTGTTTAAATAAGTGCACCTTTCTTCTGTGCCCTTTCGAATCAACACACATAAATTTCACTGGAGCTACGTTTTTGCTTATATCATTCATTTCTCAATCAAAACTCTGGTCAATCGGATAGTGAATTCAGTTTTGTTGCCCGAGTACGAATGTATAAACTAGAAAAATGGTCTAACAGAGTCAAACCTAGCCTTTTGACTTCTAAAATTGCGGGATTTTATCCTTTGAGTCAGGGGTTTGCTTTCAGAGTTGTAAATCCACCAACCAGATTTGACAGGTTCTCAACCAGTGGACTCTCGACCTGTAGTCTCTTGTCTCCATGGTAGTACGTCTGGGTTGTCCGTTAATACTTCAAATGAGCTAAAGAAAATTTAATTTGTTTCTTTTTGGTTGTTTCTACTGCTAATAGAGACATTTAGTAGTATTATTCAGGTTGCCAGGGAAATAGGAATAACTTATTGACTTGAGCATAAGCGGCAATCAACAGCAAGTAAAACAAATTAAGTTGAGTCAAGCCCTAACTTTTATTTATTTTCCCCTGTTTTTCACCTTTACAAAGTCTTTTCCAGTTAGCACAAAAATGTAAAAGCTCGCAAAACACATAAAGTTCAAAGCTTTAATTCATATTTTCCTCTTGTACAGTCATCATTTTATTGTTTTCAAGCCATCATAATAAAACGTATACTAGGAAGCTAGAACATGTCACCGGCAATTGAACACTAATTAAGGAAAGTCTAGTTTTGTAATGATGATGCTTAATTACCAATAAGATATGTATGTGTTGATGATGAGAGGTACCTACCTTAGTGTGACTTGTTGGTTTCAAACTTGGAAAGGACACGTACAACACATTTTTTTAGCTGAGTTAGAACACAACTTTCTTCCACGTACACCAATATAGCTCTCTTTTGGCGGATTCCTATGGGCATACACAGTTTTCTTATTTTTGAAGTAACCAAGTTACTATACAAGTTTCCATAAACTGTGATGGGCCAAGCGTTTATCCTAGAGGAATATTCATAAATCAATATTTTTTTATAAGTGATTAATTTACTTTTTTTATTTTGATTTAAAATAAATATTTATTTATGTAATCGATAAATAATTCAATTTGTTTTCATATAATTATCCTTATGTATATATCCTTAAAAAGTTTTTTTATTCCTCACATTAAATATTTAACTAAGGGTAGTTTAGTCATACTAGATATTTTTATATAAAATTTAGTATTTTTTTAATGGGCGTACCTAAAACAAATTGATCACTTGTTATGGACCGGAGGGAGTATAGTTTCAAGCCTAATAACTATAATACGTTTACTGTTCTATTATTACTAACTTATATAGCTTGTATTCAAGGGCGCAACAAATACAACTAACACGAAACAGAAAATAAAATGTTCTTATTGAGATTCTTTAGGTGAAATTACAAGTAATTACAATTGAAAAATAAGATGAAAAATAAACGAATAAATATTTTTCAGGATGCGACGCGGATATCTCATACTTTCTTTAAGGAGATTCAAGTTCACTGCGTTAGCATCTTCACCGGTCCAATAGTAATACTTTTGACTTGTCCCATCCAGGATACAAAAGCCCGACTATGAATTTCATAGTAATAGAAATACATGTCCTACCGAGACAGAATTTGGAACTTACTATCCTCTTGCCTAGCAGACAAATATTTACCTCAGTGGAAAGGATAATTCATTCGGATCGACATAGTCCAACTATATTGCCAGAATCCATGTTGTATATTTGAAAGAGGTCGACCTTCTTGCTTCTCTCATTGTACACTCCTCTTCCCGCCGAGCCCGTTTTCTCCTCGGTCTACAGAGACAAAATGTAGGGCTGGTGCCAACAATTCATCAGACTCACTAAGTCGGGATCACTAACTAATACTAATCTAATATAATAGTCTAATATATCTAATATAATAGAAAATACTAATATAATAGAAAAGAATTGTCTTTTCTGTATACTTTCCCCGGTTTCGTTGCTACCGCGAGCTTTACGCAATCGACCAGATTAGATAGATATCCCTTTGACATAGGTCATCGAAAGGATCTCGGAGACCCACCAAAGTACGAAAGCCAGGATCTTTCAGAAAACGGATTCATATTCAAAGATTGAATCACGAAATATGCTTTTTCTCACTGTCTATTCAATTCCAACTTCATGCTCACTTATGAAATCAAGCTAACAAGGCCAAAAACAGAGCATGAAGTCCACTGACATGAGAATCAAGTGAAGTAGAGAAATAAGCAAATCCAAAGAAAAGAAGCAAGACGACTACTTTCATTCCTCTCCTTAGACCAATAGTACTACAAGTCAGAAATAAGGTAATTATTACCTAATATAATAGTATGAATTATTATTATAATACCTCACAAATAAGGTAGATGAATTGCCAAGACTATCTCGACCATACCCTTACACTCAGCTTAACGTCGTATGACCCGAACAAATTCTGGACAAGTTGTCGAGTCCAAAAATCCACCAAAATGAACATCTTCCTTCAACAAAAACAATATTCTCTTTTGTAGAGAATAAGTTGGAGACTTAGATTTTCTCCTTCTCTTGACTCTCTTTTTCTCTACAACAAATTACTTTTTGTTATAAAATAATAGAAGAACAAGAACAATATTGCAGAGAAAGAGAGAGATGAAATTCTATTAAATTTTGGGATGATTTACAACGGGGTAAGACCCCTCTATTTATAGGAGAAATATGACTTAGTCACAAAGTAAAACTCTACACAAGATAGACATTCACTCCAAATAGAATTCTATTCTTAACACTCCCCCTTGAATGTCTACTCAATAAGTAATGTGCCTCATTAAAACCTTAACTAAAATAAAACCCAATGGGAAAAAAATACTAAAATAGTATTTCAGAGAGAATTATAAAATAGAAGAAGAAATATTTAAAATTTCTTTTAGGTAGGATAAAAGTTCAATATAAGAGGAAAGGGACATGAAAGAAAGAACTAGTGAGAATTGAATCCTACGATGAGAGCATCAGTTCACATCCTTAAACCTTCGCATCCCAATCTTGTACACTAGCTTCTTGAAGGTTGACGTCGACAAGGATTTTATATCAGTTTCAATATATTTTCATAACGACATAATATAAAGATCTCTTCATTCATATGTTCAGGTACCTGAATCTTTCATGAGATATTATGAAGTGTAATGTCATGTGATCTTCTAGATCACTTGCCTCCTTTATTATGATTATTTGCTCATCTTCTTTATCAAGAAGTTTATTTGAAACCGATTGTCTATACGCTTTAAGCTTACCATAGACTTTGTCCTTCTAGGACTTAATATGAGCATTTGCAATGAGAATATAGTTACTTTATTTGGGTCAGCAAATGCGTCTAGCATGCTTTGCAATAAATTACACATGAATTATCCTTTTATGAACTTCAAGTTCATATTATTTTATTCGAGGATCTAGATGTATAAATGATAATTCATTCTATGTAATATTTTCTCAATTGTTGTATCTTGTCTCCCCCTCATGTTAGAAAAACTAACTTGTTTCCTCAACTTTGAGAACCCATTTTTGTGTGTTATGGTGTTAATCAAAATATATACCACACATCAATAATAAGATGGAATTATTTGGTTCCTGACCCTGGCCCACTTGTGAGGGGAGAAAATTATATACTTTTCGTATATAACGTATATCAAACTGATATATATAAACTTTGTTCTCATAAGCAATAGTTTAGCTATTAAGTGGAGGCACTCAATAAATCATTTTGCTAAACCAGCTGTGATGTAAACCAACTTATCAAGATGAACTTCTTGAATAGAAAATCTAGAATATGCTCTAAATTAAATTATTGAGCAAGTTACCTCGCACACACCGGCCATGTTGCGGGTTAATAATAATTGCACATGTAACCATCTCATAAATGCATCTTATGTGGTATACATGGCAGGTGAATGGGCCCATATTCACCTTTGATATTTCCAGCATTCATGGGATTCAATCCCACTTTTAATTGGTATATTAATTAATGAGAACAAGCAATGTCTAAGAGAATACTTAAAGAACTTTCTAGTTCTTTAATATTTACCCATATAAATTCTCTTTTATTTTTGCACATCATACTTAAATTGATATGGGTAAATCAATTATGCCAACTGAATAAATTATCGATATTGATAAACTTCAGGTTTACACCATGATGTGTGCAATTATGAATAAACTCCAAGTTTATTATGATATGTGTTTTTATATCAATAAATATTCACTTCATTGTGATATTCTTTTGTTTATGTAGTATAAATTGGAGAATAAAGTGGGTAGTTTTTCACATACATATTACCCCGCTACAAGTTGTAGTAATAGAAGATATTAAATCTTTCCTTTATTTATAGTCTCAATATAATCAACCGCTTTCGAAAATACTTTGGAAACTAAATATGTTTCTTTGAGACGTACTACAACACAATACCTTATTGGTAATCAATTGTGTTTCTCCAAAATAGTAATAATTGGCTCTTCCAGAGCTCTCAATTAATTTTGCACTATCACAGATTCATCATAATCCATGTGGTGAATATCTCTTTTAAAGAGAAAGTTATACCATTATGTATATGGTCAAAATTATATGCAAGATCTGTTTCTTGCATTACCGTTGTCTTTTAATAATCACAATGCCAAAATATTTTGGCGTACAATAGGTACGTGACCAATGACCATTCATGTCATAATAATGACATTATTTATGGTATCATCTCAAACCTTCTTCTAGAGGTGAGTGTGGTATATTCACTACCACTAGCACGTTCATATTCTCTGAAGAATGAATATGTATTATAAGTAAGATGTTGTCACATTCACATCATGAA
Source organism: Nicotiana noctiflora (assembly GCA_032618575.1). NCBI lineage: Eukaryota > Viridiplantae > Streptophyta > Magnoliopsida > Solanales > Solanaceae > Nicotiana > Nicotiana noctiflora. Next base: position 28,360 of record JASVEL010008985.1, on the reverse strand, counting down.
TACACCATAATCATCTATATGTGCTTTATAAAATCTCATGTCAAATCGATGACAAATATTGCTTTCACAGAGTGAAGGATTATTTGAGAATACTTATTGTTCTCATTACCACAATAATGGCGATATAATTTCGTCTATTGCCACGTCTATATCCATTGATATCTTCACGGTAATAATTTTGTCTTATTACAGACTTATCACATTCTCTAAAGGGAATGAAAATGGAGCAAATTCAATGGGACGGGTTTTCAATTCTTTGCCCACAATTATACATGAATTTAATCATGGAAAGGTATAGAAATTTTACCAATTCATGTGGGTGTAATTTCTTAAATACTCCATTAGAGTTATAATCAAACTTTGTTGTCTTTGCCTGTATATAAAATCAAAGTATAGAATAAAAGAGAAAACGGTAAAATACTTACCTTAAATCCAAAATTTAATCATGAAGGAAGTCCATGGAACAATTGACAATCATTGTGCTCAATCCCAAAGCTTCTACTCAATTGGTCAGAGTCTCGTGCTGATAACGTGTTATAAAATAATAGAAGAACAAGAACAATATTGCAGAGAAAGAGAGAGATGGAATTCTATTAAATTTTGGGATGATTTACAATGGGGTAAGACCCTTCTATTTATAGGAGAAATATGACTTAGTCACAAAGTAAAACTCTCCACAAGATAGACATTCACTCCAAATAGAATTCTATTCTTAACACTTTTTTCATACACACTATCATATTTTGCTATCTACAGCACAACGACAAAACACCACTATTTATAGGTGTAGAGTCAATTCCACGAAATAAATAATAAAGATAGTGAGATAATAAAATAGCACAACATGGGTGGTGGTTACAGAATATATTCTTTAGTGGGTAATTAACGGTACATCATGATATTAGTGGTTTCAAGAGTTACACCAAAATAATGACCACTTTCTTACCAATTTATAACCACTATATCACAAGAAATAATGCACTCTAATATTATAATTTTAATATTAAAATGTTCTAACACCAACAGATTCAAACTGAAGATCTTTGCTAGCTAAGCAATCGTTCTTGTTACTCTCTTGTTTCGGCTCAAAATAATTAATCGCTTATTTTATGGATTTTCTATAAAATTTAAATATAACTACAAATAGTAAATTGGCTAAAAGTATAGCTATAAATAATAAATACAATATAATATTTGATGTGTCGCATAATTTTCTTTTATCCAATTCGTGTAATTCAATTGATGGTAATTTAAGGAGAAGCTCTACAATGTGAGTTTCGCGAAGCCTAGTTTATTTCGAGTTTCAATTAAGGGTGTGTTTGGTATGAAGGAAAACATCCTCCCCCCCCTAAAAAATTTTAAAATATATTTTTCAGTTTTTAATTTTATTATTTATCATTTAAGGACTCAATATTTTACAAGTTCCAAAATTATGAGTTCGGAAGTTTACGGGTTTAGAAATTATAAATTTACAGATTCGAAAATACGCGATTTTTGCGTTAAAAAGTAAAGCATCACATTAGTTGCTTTAGATTGTATCAATTTTTAGAGACTTCGGGAAGGGGAGGGGTGGGGGAGGTGGGAGGGGGAGGGGTAGGAGAGTTGCAAAAAAAATATTTTTCTAAAAAAACTATTTTTTACTCTCTAACCAAACATAGAAAATATTTTCCACTTACCAACCAAACAAGAGAAAATAAGTGATAAAATCACTCATTTTCCATGAAAACATTTTCTAGGAAAACATTTTCCATGGAAAACATTTTCCTTCATACCAAACACACCCTAAAATGAAAAAAGAAATGGAAGTTGCGGTAGATTAAAGATAGAATAAAAATTATCTTATATTTGTAAAGGGATAAGGTGAAATGGAAGTAGATGATTATAGTTATCTCAACTAATTCAGAAGTGAGAATTAGTTAATTGATTAGTAATATAAAAAAATTTGTACGTAATTTTTAAAAATTTGTTAAGAGGCTTCCGATTTAGAAGGTTTAATGTATTAGTGGATAAATTATTATAAACTTAAAATATGTATGTGTTGTGAGGTGATGAGTTATTTAAAGACAACAAGATTCCTGATTTCGTCTGAATGTCTTAAATATTAATTCCTTATGAGGAAAAGCCGAGTGGAGTAGTTGAAGTTCGGTCTCTCCAGATTAATGTAATCAAGAGTTAATTAAAATTGTTATGCTTTATCACACAATCTAAGTTCATTCCAACTGTAACATTAAGGATTTATACATAGTTTAAAATTGAATTCTATTTGTTGTACAAATTGTCTTTTGCCAGCAATAAGAACAGTGGACCACGCCATATCTCTATTGGAAAAAAACCCACATACGAAATAACAGATTTCTTGCAATGTGAGATCTCTTGTGGAGTCATTTTCAATAGTATGTGTAGAGTATTTTACTAGGAGTTGCTCTTGTGATAAGCAACCTCCACTTCTAATCGAAAGGTCGTGAGTTCGAGTCTCCCCAAGAATAAGGTGGATAGTTCTTGGAGGAAAGAATGCCGATGATTTATTTGGAAACAACATCTTTACCCTAGGATAGGGGGTAAGGTCTGCGTACACATTATCCTCCCCAGACCATACTAAATAAAATTATACCAGGTTGTTATTGTTATTGCGTAGGGTATTTTATGATTATCATAAAAATATCAAGAAACAAAGATCCACCAACGCCTTGAAAGCTGAAGCAAAATATACAGATGACACTACAAAAAGAAAATAAAAATCCCAAATTAAAAGTCCCTTATCTCTATTCATCATTTCTCGGACCCACTAATCTTCTACTTATCTATTCATCCAGTCAGCAAGATAATTTCTATAATCCTAATATTGCTTTTACTATTATATTATTCATCTATATGGTTGTAGATGAATTTCTTTATAAGAAAATTTATTATATTAAGACCATAAGTTTCAAATATATTTTAATCATATAAATACTATAATAAGATCATAAATTTTTAATTTTTTTAATAAACTCAATGCTCAGTTTGACTAGCCATATAAGTTGAACGGAAGGAGTATAAAATTCTACATAGAACATAATTTTCACTACTATGTTCGTATGCGTTAATTATCTACTTATATAAAATAAAAAGAACACATTGAGGTTGAAATCTCAGAACGACAAGCAGAAAATATATATTTATATATGAATCCTATTTCTTCTTTTATTTTTTTATTTATTTTAAGGATATAATTCGAGTGTGGATTTAATGTATATCAGGATAAGGGCGGAGTTAGTGAAAAGATTATAGGTTCATGACGTGAATTCAGTAACTTTTGTCTAGACGAAAAAATATATAAAATATTTAGTCTAGAACTCAGTTTTATTCGTTCGATAATCATTATATGGAGGTGTCAATGAATTTTCAAAAATTGATTAAATAGACCCGAACCGTACCAAACCAATTTTTATGATTCTTTTAACAAAATTGTAGATTTTTATATAAATTTATACCCGTATCGAATTATAAGGTAAGTTTTAAATTTTGTAAAAATAAACCGAAAATGCCGGTAGTGTACTTCAGCGCATGAATATATAAATATTCTCCTTTTTTTTTCTTCCTTCCCTTCAAATGTACTTTCGAACTATTAGTAAAATTAGAGCAAAACATGACGTTTTAAATTTAACCACAAGTCTCTTTCTCAAAGTTAACCACAACAAACAAACCAAAAAAAAAAAAAAACGGTTTGGGGGTGGGGTGGGGGGATTGGTTGAGGCGTATAAGCTAAAAATAGTGTTACTTATATGAATTAAATATACTATACAAAATTTATATTTTTCTGAAGAAAACATGAAGGAAAAACCAAAAAATCAACTTAGCATGCTAATGACGTCGTTTAGTAGAGAAGCTCTCCAAAACGACAGCTTAGAATGTGCAACTGCAAACAAAAACCGACAGACAAAAGGAGGGGTGATACAAGTAACTGAAAAACAAAAAAAAAGGAAGAAAAAGGATGCTGAAACTGCTGGCGCTGAAGGGGTGGTGTGGTGGGTCTCTTGTCTTTGACAAAAGATGAGTGAAAATCGTGTCCTCTGAACATCAAAGTAAGAAGTAAAAAAAAAAAAAAGCAAAAAACTGAAACTTCATCCAGATTATAAACCTTCTCTTGCATATCCATACTTCACTGTTTTCAGATCTTTTCTCTGGCCTTACTGTAAGTGTTCACACATAATTGTTTATTTAATGAACATGTTTCGACTTTGAACTGCTTCGTAATTTTATTGTTATTTATTAAAAAAAATTGCTTGTGGTGTTCTTGTCTTATCCTACCTTTTGCTATTTCCATGTTGGTGTTGGGGGTGGAGTTAAAAATCTTAGCTTTTTTTGTTGTATGTTTATGCTATCTGCTGATGATGATTTTTATGAGTATGTAAGGATTTTTGGAGTCAAGATAAAAATACATGCTTGTGGTGTCTATTGGAAACAGCCTTCCCTATCCCCTCTCTCCAGAACCCACTTGTGTGATTTTGTTGTTGCTTGTGGGTTTTTATTATGCAAAGCTTAATTCAAGTTCTTTGTGAGTGGGGGAAATATGTAGCTGCTTGTTAACTCCTGTCATTTTTCTTTGATATGTATGAATTATTTTGATGAGGATGAGTTTGGGATTTGATCTTGCTCATTTGGAGGTGTTTGTTGTGCATGTGGTTGTGTAAAGTTCTCTCTTTTGGGGTATTTGCTATTAGTAAGACTAGTAAGTTGGTTTCCAAGGGGAGATTCCCTGGAGTAGGACTTAGAATAAGTAACTAGTGGTTGAAATTCTTTTCAAAAGGGAAGGAAAAAATATTCTTCCAGAAGATTCATGCCCTTATTTCTAAAATTAAAAAGGGATTTTGGGGTAAATTTGCATTCTTTGGTCAAACAGCTTGAATGGCACTTCGATTTTTATGTTGGATTATGATGTTACTCGGCCTTCACCTTGAAGTAGGGTGGTTGCGATTCTATTTTGAGAATCTGTCAGCGTGAGAGGGTGGTTCTGCTTGCTTTAAAACCCACTCTGTTTTATAGTTTTTGGTGGTAGATTTTGACTGTTTGTAGTGGTGAGGTCGCCTATTTAATCAACAACTACAACTACGCCTCTGTCTCAAACAAGGCGGGCGACTGTATGAATCCTCACTGACCATGTTTCTCCATGTAGAATCATCTCAAGCCAACATTATACCAAATAAGAACAACAACAACAACAACAACAACCCAGTATAATCCCACTTAGTGGGGTCTGGGGAGGGTAGTGTGTACGCAGACCTTACCCCTACCCTGGGGTATAGAGGCTGTTTCCAAATAGACCCCGGCATCCTTCCCTCCAAGAACTTCCCACCTTGCTCTTGGGGAGACTCGAACTCACAACCTCTCGGTTGGAATAAGGTTGCATATTAATGCGTGCGTCGATTTACTATTGTATCATTATGTATGGCTATCTTTCAGCAACTATTTTCATTATTACTTCTCTATTAAAATATGACGTGTAGCACAAATAGGAATACAACAGCCATTAGCTTCTTCATTCACCTGATTTTGTTGATGAACTAATTTGTACATATTAATCATCTGGAAAACTTCAGATAATGAGTATCTTCATGTATTTCCTTCTTCTTTGCCTAATTTTTAGTGTGTATTTCCTTCTTCTTTGCCTAATCAATACTTCCTTGGCGTAAAAGATCGGATTAGATCAATGCAAGAGGAGATTGCCGATAGTTGTGTTCCTGGAAATGTTTTATGTTGTACAAAACTTCGATTAGCTTTCTCATGATTGACTTTGGTAGTAATTTCCTTTCACTTAAGTCCTCAGCCTGATGCGTGAAACTTGATGCCCTCAGTGTCTGATAGATTTTCCTCTGTGACAGAAAAATGTGCTGAAGAATGGGTCAGTAATGGCTGTGGCAGAAGCAAGAACCGCTTGGCAAAGAGCAGCTAATCGATGTTTGGTCCAAGAAGATGCCAAACGAGCTCCGAAGTTGGCGTGCTGCTCATCAGCATCACCCTCAGCGAAGCAGGTTGATACTGGGCCTGCAAATGGTGCTGATGCACAAAATCCTTCTAGCACATGTTTCCTGCCCTTTAACAGGAGCTCTTCATATTGTGATTTATCCCCTAATACAAGATGGTGGCTGCATCTTCAACCTAATTTTGGGTATCAAAGAGGCTTAGTGAGTGAAACTGTAGATTCTCTGGAAGCGGAGATGGAAAGTATTGGACCAGTTTTAGATTCAACCCCTAAAAATAGCAAATTCACTGATCAGAGTGAAGCAGATGATGAAGTCACAGTTGGTGGATCTCTAGATTATCAGGTTATAAGATCTGCAAGCCATGTAAATAGTGACTTGGGAGTTGGACACAAAGAACTAATAGATGTGTTCACTGACATTTCCAAGGATAGCCTTAACTTTGAGGATGGAAGGTATCCCTATGAAGCAAGTAAGAAAGATGTAGTTGATTTCACAGAGTGTAAACAGGTTGATGAGCTTCCGTTTGATACGGAGTATCCTTGGATTGGTGTTGAGAAATCTGAGCCATGGTGGCGAACTGCAGACAGAGAGGAACTTGCTTTATTGGTTGCACAGAGATCACATGATTTTATTGAGAACTGTGATCTTCCCCAGCCACAGAACAATTTTGTTAAACGGGATCACGATGTGGATGTTGATACTAAGATTTATGCTTCTTCTGTGAGTCCCAAATCCGGAGATACATCTCGGCACAGTGAGAATATTCACCAACCGGGCAATGTTTCTTTTAAACGTCCATCTCAATTAGAAGCTGAAGGGCACTCACAGCTCCATGCTTGCAAGTCATCAAGGTATTGTATATTAGCTTTCCTCACTATTAAATGTATTGTATATCATTCTTATAATAGTGGGAAAAAGCTCTACTGCCCATACGTACGTTATTCAATACAACTTATATACATGAGGTTGAGTTTTCATGTGATGTCCATATATGTGTGTCTAGAATTCTTCTCGGCTTACGTTATTAGATTTCGTTGTGTATATGCTTATCTTGACAGTGATACTTCAAGGCAGGTTTTCTATTGCACTGGCTTAACAAACTTGCCCTTTTTTTTTTCTTCCAAGGATGAATTGCACAATTTAGATTATGGAAATGGGTTGTACCTATACGGTTTCATAGTTTTTTTGAATCTTGATTGCTTGGCCCTTTTGGTGAAAACTACAGTCATTTAGAGAAATTGGGAGTCAATTTTCTTTTCATTGTTCATTGAGCTGAGGGTCTACAGGAAATAACCTCTCTATCTCCCATAGTAGGGGTAAGTCCTACATACACACTACCCCCAGACCCCACTTGTTGTGGGATTTCACTGGAATTTCACTCTACCTCCCATAGTCGTAGTATCATGTATTCTCACCTTAAGCCTTTTGGTGCATGAACTAGCCAGATCATATAATTACTGATATTATGTTTGCTTCAAGAACTCCCTGAGATGGGATCTCAATGTTTGAAAACCCTAGAAAAAGATGATACATTTATTTAATTTGAAGAAAAATTACAATTTTTATGCTGGCATGGGTAATTGTCTCACACATCAAATGCAATGTAACACAACTGTGACTTCATTTTGCATTGTTCTTTTGATAAGATTGACACTTCACTCCAGATTTTGCTGCTAATTAGATGTTCATTCTTTCGAAGATTAGTTTATTGATTTATTATGTTGTCACTTACTATGTTGCTCGGACTCTCCGAAGATGTGGCTGGATACGTGTCGGATCCTCCAAAAGTAGTGCATTTTGAAGGGTTGGACACGGTGCGGCTACATTTTGGAGAGTCCGCGCAACATAGGTTACTTAGCTGGCAATCTGGTGCATGCAACTTGTTAGAGTTATACATCATGGGACCAAGTGATCAATAGGAGATAGCAGTGACTAAAAAACAATAAAAATAAAATAAAATAGATATATCAGTGTCATTTACTCCTCTGAAGTGATTGCATATACTCTGATAGCCCGCTTTTCCCCTTTTTATATTTCTGGATTGATTTTCAAATAGTATTACTTTTATCGTGTATATTCAGCATGTTTGATGTTCTTAAAAAGATAATTTTTATTTATACATAGTTTGAGGAACAGTGACACCAGTAGCCAAAAGCTTGTGCCTGAAATGAACACATCTAGTGATGACGAAAGCAAGGCCCAACTACTAGAAGCACTTCGTCATTCTCAAACGCGTGCAAGGGAAGCTGAAAATGCAGCAAAACAGGCCTTTGCAGAGAAGGAGCACGTCGTGCAGCTGGTCTTTAGACAAGCATCACAACTTTTTGCCTATAAGCAATGGTTGCAGCTACTGCAATTAGAGAACCTGTACTTCCAGATTAAAAACAACAGAAACCAGCCGATATCGGCCGTATTACCGGTAATGCTTCCATGGGTACCCCAGAAAACTAAGAGACCGCGGAAGAAATATGCTAGGGTCAAACGAGCCAAACGAGCCCGTTCCAAGTATGACTTGAGCAGATATGCAGTTGTTTTTGCACTAGGTTTGGGTCTTGTTGGTGCAGGTTTCCTTCTTGGCTGGACGGTGGGGTGGATGTTACCGACATTTTGAGCTGTGTAGATTGTATCCAATTTTCCTGTTAATACTAGTTTTGTGAAGATTGGTTTACAGGGTAATTAACTTGGTGATTGTGTCTATGTTAGTTGTATGATGATGACGATCATTTCTCCAATTACTTTGGTCTTAGCTTTTAGTAGTTGAAATTGAAACGAAATTCTGAGCTTTCCCTCGGCTTGTACTTGAAGACAAGCATGTATATATCTTAGGCATTATGTTTTTCTTTACCAAAATCATAGTTTCTACAGACTAGTGTCACGTCCTTAGTTGTTAACTAAGTACACGTGCGGCACTTGACAACCCGCTCACGATCTTGCACAACTTGCTCACGTTCTTGCTAGGCCAAGTCAGTCTTACTATACTCAGGATCGCTAAGAGAATGGAAGAAAGAACACAAGAGAATTGTTAAAGGAAGTTTTGTAGTAAAGCGAATTTGAATTGTTTTCTTGGTTGATGAATTACAAATGAATGCCCCCTATTTATACTAATCACCTAGGGGCTAGTGTGTAAATAATAATTGTTCTACAAGTCCTTTCATATTTACAAATAAGTCCATTCTCTAGAATATTCTACAAGCCTAGAAGATTTCAAGGATTTTCCTAGCAAATTCCTAAAGATCTAGGTTCTTCCTAAGGAAATGTCCATACTTCTCTAGAATCTTCTCACAAATGCTAGCCTTCTTCTTATGTAAGCTTCCACATGACATTAATATATGCCAAATGGCGCCTATGTGGCATGATGATGTGGTAGGTCATCACACTCTCCCCCACCTAATATTGCGACAACCGCGGCGCAATGTTGCTGCATAAACTCTCGGATCTTATCTTTGAATTGCCACAAATTCTCATATTGTTCCCACGTGGCCTCCTCTGGTGATTGCCCTTTCCAATGGACGAGGAACATAGCGGTCGCTTTTTGCCCTTGTTTTCGCCTGACTTGGTAATCTATAATACGCTCAATCTCTCGATCATGCAAGGCAGTGATAGTCATTGGCGCTCGACTTGATTGGCCCCTACTCCGATCATCCTTATCTTCATGATATGGCTTAAGCATGCTCTCATGGAAAACAGGGCAGATCTTAAGATACGATGGCATGTCAAGCTTTTATGAGATCTTGCCTATCTTGGCGACGATCTTAAATGGCCCCTTATACTTGCGAATCAAATTCTGATGCATACCCCGTAGTGCCTTGAATTGCCTTGGGTTAAACTTTACCATGACCATGTCCCCAACTCTATAGTCTGTGGGACGCCGCTTACGGTCCGCAAACTTCTTCATCTTCTTAGCTGCCTTATCCAAGTAGGACATAGCAGTGTCGAGTTGCTCCTCTCATCATTTGGCCATATGATAAGCCCCTAAACTCTTTCCCTCAAAGGCGGCTGGTATGTGGAGTTTGTGGTTGTTGGCCTGTGGCTAGCTCAAATGGTGTATGCTCCGTGGACTCACTCCGCTGTAAGTTATAAGAGAATTGGGCGATGTCTAGGAGCCTTGCCCAATCTTTCTGATGCGCACTTACATAATGCCTCAAGTAGCATTCTAGTAAGGCATTGACCCGTTCCGTTTGTCCATCCGTCTGTGGGTGGAAACTAGTAGAAAAGTACAGTGCCTAGTATGTCGAACAACTCTCTCCAAAAGTTCCCAGTGAAGCGGGGGTCTCGATCACTGATGATATGCCTTGGTAAGCCCCAATACTTCACCATGATCTTAAAGAATAGCTTGGCGGCTTCCTTAGCTGTGCAACCCGGTGAGGCAGGCATGAAGGTAGCATATTTGGAAAATCTATCCACGACCACCATAATAGTACCATAACCGCCGGACTTCGGTAGGCAAGTGATAAAGTCCATAGTCACGCTCTCCCATGGACGCTCTGCAATTGGTAATGGCTCCAAAAAGTCCCTCGGGTTGTTTTTGTTCAACCTTGTCCTGTTGACAGACAAGACAAGTCTTCAACCCAAAAACGTCTCGTCTTGCCCTGGTTGGCTAACTCGATAAGTTGTTTAGCTGTTGGATCATGTTGCATGCCTTCTTTTATAGCCTCACGAATGTCCCAAGTTGCTGAAGTGATGGCAGCAAGCTCGGCTTTCCGGCTCAAGGCATCAGCTACAACATTACCTTTGCCAGGCTTGTACTCTAGCACATAATCAAACTCGGCCAAGAATTCTTGCCACCTAGCCTGTTTTGGTGTGAGCTTCTTCTGCGTCTGAAAGTAGCTAGTAGCCACATTGTCGATCTTGACCACGAACCTCGACCCGAGCAGATAATGTCTCCATTTACGAAGGTAGTGCACAATTGCAGTCATTTCCTTCTCTTGCACCGTGTAACGCCGCTCTTGTCTCATTTAACTTGCGGCTCTCAAATGCTATGGGATGCTTATCCTGCATAAGGACACCCCCAATAGCGAAGTCTGAGGCATCTGTGTGCACCTCAAATGTCTTGGCAAAGTTAGGTAATGCCAAGACTGGCTCCTATGTTACCGCCGCCTTAAGGCCTTCAAACGCCTTTTGACATTGCCCCGTCCAAACCCATGGATTGTTCTTTTTTAGCAACTCTGTCAATGGGGCGGCCTTTGCTGAGTAGCCACTAATGAACCGACGATAGTAGTTAACAAGACCAAGGAAGGATCTCAACTCAGTTACCTTTGTAGGTGCCCCGCACTCATGGATAGCACATACTTTAGCCTCGTCCATGCGTAGCTCGCCATTGCTAATGACATGGCCCAAGAAATGCACCTTTGATTATGCAAACTCGCACTTCTCCCTCTTGATGTATAGCTCGTTCTCCCGCAAGACTTGGAAAACTTTCCTTAAGTGCTCCATGTGTTCCTCCGAGGTGTTGCTCTATGTCATCTAGGTAGACTACCACGAACTGATTAAGGTAGGGATGAAAAATCTTGTTCATAAGGGTGCAAAATGTGGCCGGTGCATTGGTTAAGCCGAAGGGCATCACCAACCACTCAAAGGCTCCATATCTTGTCACACATGCTGTCTTTGGCTCATCCCCTTCAGCAATGCGAACCCGGTAGTAGCCCTTTTGAAGATCCACCTTGGTAAAGTATTTGGCTTGCCCAAGTCTATCGAACAAGTCATCAATGAGTGGGATCAGATACTTATTCTTCACTGTAACCTTATTAAGTGCTCGGTAGTCTATGTACAAGCGCAACGATCCATCCTTCTTCTTCTGCAACAAAACTGGTGCGCCAAAAGGTGCCTTTGATGGGCGAATGTGACCAGCATCCAGCAACTCTTTCAATTGTTTCTTGAGCTCCTCTAGCTCGGGCGGTGCCATACGATATGGGGAAAATGTAGGTGGTTTAGCCCCTGGTTCCAACTCAATCTTGTGATCCACCTCTCGCCTAGGCGGCAAGTGCTTAGGCAACTCCCCGGGCATGACATCTTTGTTTTCCTCAAGCAACTTCTCTATGCAAGGCGGCAATGTCTCTTGAAAAATCTTGTCTTCCTCTGTACTTGCAATAGTTGCCACGAACGTTGGCTCCCCCTTCTTGATCCCCTTTACAATCTGCATAGCTGAGATTTGTGCTTGGATTTGTCCGTGTGGCATAGTCATTGTAGGTACCATGCAAGCTCCTTCTCGCTCCATAACGAAAAGACGTTGGAGGTGGGGTCGGATCAAAGTATGACAATGTCTAAAGAACTCTTGCCCCAGTATGATGTCAAATATATCCATAGCAGTTACGGTAAAGTTTGCCGTACCTTTCCAAGCTCCCAATTTGACACCTACTCCATTAGCTACCCCGCGAGCATTTTGTACCTCGGCATTCACGGTCTTGACGCGAGAGTTGGTTGGGGCAAGCTTCAATTCTAGTCTCTTTGCGGCAGCCTCAGTCACGAAGTTGTGAGTTGCTCCAGTATCCACCATTGCACGAGCGGGCTTGTTGTTGATGGTTAGATCCACGTACTTATTGCCACTCTCGGTAGGTTGGATAACTTGCTTTGTGACGGCACCACATAATCCGATCATACCCAACTGTGCAGTTCCTAAACTCTCTCCTTGCGGCTGCTCCTTTCGTTCACGGACTATGGCGCCGAGGCTCTTTAGGTCGGGACAATTTCTAAAGCCATGTGGCCCTTCGCATATGTAGTATCCCTTCTTCTCGGCATGTGCCTTCTTCTTGGCGTAGCCTTGACGACCACTCGACTTTTTGGAATCTTGAGTCTTGGAGTATTCTTGATGTATCTCCTTGCCTTTGCCACGATCTCCCCCACCTTTGATATTGTTAACTTTTGACTCCTTGCCATTGCCTTTGTCGTGCTTGTCATGCCTGAAATCCATCAATGATTCGGCCTCTACTATGGCTTGGTCTATATCGGTGACTTGACGGCGTTGTAACTCCTGCTTAGCCCAATTTCGCAACCCGTCCATGAAGTGGAACAACAAGTCATCGTTTGTCAGGTTGGGGATTTGAAGCATAAGGGTAGTGAACTCCTTGACATAGTTACGTATGCTCCATGTTTGCTTCAATTCCCTAAGCTTGCGCCTTGCCTCGTACAAGACATTGTTTGGAAAGAATTGTCGCTTGAACTCGGCTTTGAATTGATCCCATGTGCTAATAGTACATAGACCTTTATCCACGTCCGACATCTTCCTTCTCCACCAAAGCATGGCAGTCTCTGAGAGGTACAATATCGCAGTGTTGATCTTTGCCTCGTCGTCCCTCACTTTGCCGTGCCTGAAGTAGTTCTCCAAGTGCCAAAGGAAATTTTCCACTTCTTGGGCATCACGAACACCTTTGAACACCGGTGGTTTGGGAGCATCGATCTTGGTCTCTCTCGTTACCACAACATTGCTGGCTACCTCGGTCACGCCAGCATTGACATGCTCCTCGAGTGAATCTATCTTTGCCTTCATAGCATCGATAGTACTCAAAGCCTCCATGAGTCTGCACTCTAAGGCGGTGATGGTTTGCCTTAGTTCTATCTCAGTCTGTGTACATCCCTCCAAGTCATTTCGGATACTCTCATTCTCTTCAAGAGTGTGCCCCTCAAGAACGCTAAGGGTGCCTTCCACCTTCCCCAAGCGTTGGCCAAAGATTTCCACGACATCCATCCCCGCGTTCATCTTCATCACCCACTCTTTACCGAGCGAGACATCCTCGGGCAGGACCTCTACTTCATCGTCGCTCGCCTCAGTGGCAGATGATTCTTGGGATGTAAGCCCTTTGTTTGACACAACCTCAAGTAGTACCTCCTGGCTCTTGTTGGTGGCATTCCTCTTTTTCCCACGGCCGCTCTTGCCAGCAGCATCCTGGATGACGTTGGCTTGGGTGTTGGCAGCGTTAATTTCTCCGTCGTTCGCCATTCCCTTAGTTGAAACCTTTGCTCTGATACCACGTTGTCACGTCCTTAGTTGTTAACTAAGTACAGGTGCGGCACTTGACAACTCGCTCACGATCTTGCACAATTTGCTCACGTTCTTGCTAGGCCAAGTCAGCCTTACTATACTCAGGATCGCTAAGAAAATGGAAGAAAGAACACAAGAGAATTGTTAAAGGAAGCTTTGTAGTAAAGAGAACTTGAATTGTTTTCTTGGTTGATGAATTACAAATGAATGCCCCCTATTTATACTAATCACCTAGGGGCTAGTGTGTAAATAATAATTGTTCTACAAGTCCTTTTATATTTATAAATAAGTCCATTCCCTAGAATACTCTACAAGCCTAGAAGATTCCAAGGACTTTCCTAGCAAATTCCTAAAGATCTAGGTTCTTCCTAAGGAAATGTCCATACTTCTCTAGAATCTTCTCACAAATGCTAGCCTTCTTCTTATGTAAGCTTCTACATGGCATTAATATATGCCAAATAACGCCTATGTGGCATGATGATGTGGCAGGTCATCACACTAGTTTTGTATTGTCTTGGTCAAGGAATGCTTGGAAATGACTACTGGGCTATGTAATTTCTTATGTTCCTTTATACATATTCTACATACTAGTGAAATATTAACTGTTCTATTACCAAATTAGTTAGATTGCATTTCATTGAATCATTGGCATAATAAGTAGTGTATTCTAGTCACTATGAGGAAGTAAGGAGATGAAGCAATGACATTGACAAATTAAGTACTCTTGTCCAAAAAGAATTAAACTATTGCTAATTGAGAAATTAACAGTTTGTTCTTTGATTATGATTTCTTCAAACTTCTTAAATAAGTTTGAATCATAAGAATTCATTTTTTGCTTTATTTTCTATTTAGTTCCGAGTTTTGTCCTTTCAGGTAGGGGTAAGGTCTGTGTACGTATTACCCTCCCCATATCTCATTTTGTGGAACTATATTGGGTAGTTATTGTTTTATGAGTTTTGCAATTGTTCTTAAATGTATTTCGACAACTATGATGTTTTTCGGTTGAGTTTTCTTTTTAACTATGTAATGATTTAGTTTATTACTTGTGTCATATTAGAAAGTTTATTAAATTTAAAGGGCGCTAATGATTTGTATTTGTATTTATTATAAAGTTTTTGAGTCAATTATAAAGGATTGCTAATAAATTAGTTTAGTTATACCTTTTTAAACGTTAAATCTATTAATATCATGTTTGGCTAAGCTTCTAAAATAAGTGTATTTTGAGAAATATTCTCAAATGTACTTTTTAAAAAAGTGCTTTTGGTGAAAAACAATTTATGTTTGGCTAATTAATTTAAAATATATCTTTGAATAGTAATTAGTATTTGGTCAAGCTTTTAAAATTTATTTCTAAGAGTATTATTCTCAAAAGTGCTTTTCAGAAAAGCATTTTTGGAGAGAAATTACATTTTTCTGTTTCTCCTTAAAAATACTTTTTTCCTTCTAAATCTGGCCAAACACTTCAATTGTTGATAAAAAGAAAATATCTTTGACCAATAAAAACTTCGCCGAACAGGCTATAAATTTCTTTATTCTTGGTTGCTAAAGAACTTCTATGAATTGCTACAGCTTTCATAACTTTGATTTCCCTAAAGTATAGATCCATCAATATTCTACAGTAGTGTAAAAATACTAAGCAAGTTAATACAAAAATATAAATCACACATGTGAAAAGATATTAATTAAATTGGAACTGAGACTCAAGAATAAAGTTTATAGAAAATTAAATATTTTAAAAAATAAATCGAAACCAAACGAAAGGAAACATATAACATTGTAGTTTGCCACTCATAATTGCTACAATATATTATGTCTTGCTAGTGAATATGCTAAAAATAATTTAGTTTCAATAGGAGTAGCAATAGGTTTGGGAAGGATTTTGAATTTAATTACTTGTTGGTGTGTAACTATTTTCATAATTCTAAGACCCAAGAAAATTTAATGCATTAATATATTTAAACTTAATATATAAATATTGTTTTAACATGATTCAGTATTTTTTTGGTTTGTTTTCATAAAATAAAAAACCTATCTTAATTATCGGTACGATTATAGATTTATATAAAACCCTACGATTTTTTTTTTAAAAAACTAAAAATCTATTTGGTAAGAAACGGTACGGTCAGCTTAATCGATTTTTAAATATCTATTAAAACCCTACTGGGCTACTCATTTTCCAACTGAACCTCCCGTGCAAAATTTTGACTTATGCCATTTTTTCCTAAACAAAATTCAATAATGTTTTCCATTCGACTTAGAATAACATGAAAATTGTTATAAAATAATAGAAGAACAAGAACAATATTGCAGAAAAAGAGAGAGAGGGGATTCTTATTGAAGTCTAGGATGAATTACAATGGGGTAAGACCCCTTTATTTATAGGACAAATATGACTTAGTCACAAAGTAAAACTCTCCACAAGATAGACATTCACTCTAAATAGAATTCGATTCATAACACTCCCCTTGAATGTCTATTCAATGATAATGTGCCTCGTTAAAACCTTAACTAAAATAAAACCCAGTGGGAAAAAAATTCTAGAGAAGGAAAAAGAGTACACATATCTATAATACGCCTTTTGGTTGCCTCGTTAAAAACCTCGCAAGGAAAACCCAGTGGGACAAAACCTTGTAAGGGAAAAAGAGTGCTCGCGCATTAACTCCCCCTTATGTAAGCATCAATTCACATCCTTAAGTCTTCACATCCCAATCCTGTACACTAGCTTCTTGAAGGTTGACGTCCACAAGAATTTTATATCAGGTTCAATATATTTTCATAACGACATAACATAGAGATCTCTTCATTCATATATTCAGGTACCTGAATCTCTCATGAGATATTATGAAGTGTAATGTCATGTGATCTTCTAGATCACTTGCCTCCTTTATTATGATCATTTGCTCATCTTCTTTATCAAGAAGTTTATTTGAAACCGATTGTCTATACGCTTTAAGCTTACCATAGACTTTGTCCTTCTAGGACTTAATATGAGCATTTGCAATGAGAATTTTTTGCTTTATTTGGGTCAGCAAATGCGTCTCGCATGCTTTGCAATAAATTGCACATGAATTATCCTTTTATGAACTTCGTTCATATAATTTTATTTGAGGATCTCGATGTATAAATGATAATTTATTCAATGTAACTTTTCTCAACTGTTGTATCTTGTCTCCCCCTCATGTTAGAAAAACTAACTTGTTTCTCAACTTTGAGAACCTACTTTGTGTGTTATGGTGTTAATCAAAATATACACCGCACATCAATAATAATAAGATGGAATTATTTGGTTCCCGACCCTGAACCACTTGTGAGGGGAGAAGGTAATATACTTTCATATATAACCTCTATCAAATTGATATATATAACTTTGTTCTCATAAGCAATAGTTTAGCTATTAAGTGGAGGCACTCAATAAATCATTTTGCTGTGATGTAAACCAACTTATCAAGATGAACTTCTTGAATAGAAAATCTGGAATATGCTCTAAATTAAATTATTGAGCAAGTTTCCTCGCACACACCGGGCATGTTGCGGGTTAATAATAATTGCACATGTAACCATCTCATAGATGCATCTTATGTGGTATACATGGCGGATGAATTTGCTCATATTCACCTTTGATATTTCCAGCATTCATGGGATTCAATCCCACTTTTAGTTGGTATATTAATTAATGAGAACATGCACATAAAAGAATTCGTAAAGAACTTTCTAGTTCTTTAATATTTACCCATGTAAATTCTCTTTATTTTTGCACATCATACTTAAATTGATATGGGTAAATCAATTATGCCAACTGAATAAATTATCAATATTGATAAATTTCAGATTTACACTATGATGTGTGCAATTATGAATAAACTCCAAGTTTATTATGATATGGGTTTTATATCATTAAAATATCCACTTCATTATGGTATTCTTTTATTTATGTAGTACAAATTGGAGATAAAGCGGGTAGCTTTTTACATACATATTATCCCGCTACAAGTTGTAGTAATAGAAGATAGTAAATCTTTCCTTTATTTATAGTCTCAATATAATCAACCGCTTTCGCGAATACTTTGGAAACTGAATATGTTTCTTTGAGACTTACTACAACACAATATCTTGTTGGTAATCAATTATGTTTCTCCAAAATAGTAATAATTGGCTCTTCTAGAGCTCTCAATTAATTGATAGTACCACATAATCATCAACACCTATATGGTGAATATCTCTTTTAAAGAGAAACATATATCATTATGGTCATGGCCAAAATTTAATGAAAGATATGTTTCTTGCATTATTGTTGTCCTTTAATAATCACATTGCCAAAATATTATGGCGTACAATAGGTACGTGACCAATGATCATTCATGCCATAATAATGATATTAATTTCTTATATCATCTCAAACCTCCTTTTAGAGGTGGGTGTGGTATAATCACTAACACTAGCACATTTATATTCTTCCAAAAACGGATATATATTCATAAATCAGATGTTTTCTCATTCACGTCATGAATGGACCATAGTCATCTGTATGTGCTTTATAAAATCTCATGTCAAATCGATGACAAATATTTTCACAAAGTGTGGGATTATTTTGAGAATACTTATTGTTCTCATTGCCACAATGATGATGATATAATTACGTTTATTGTCACGTCCATATCCATTGATTATTCATGGTAATAA
The DNA here is from genome assembly GCA_032618575.1 of Nicotiana noctiflora. Lineage (NCBI taxonomy): Eukaryota > Viridiplantae > Streptophyta > Magnoliopsida > Solanales > Solanaceae > Nicotiana > Nicotiana noctiflora. The sequence goes on along the minus strand of JASVEL010008985.1, from coordinate 9,742 downwards.
TTTTGTCTTATTTCAGACTTATTACATACTGCTATCACATTCTCTAAAGGGAATGAGAATGGAGCAAATTCAATGGGACGGGTTTTCAACTCTTTGCCCATAATTATACATGAATTTAATCATGGAAAGACATAGAAATTTTACCACTTCATGTGGGTGTAATTTTTTAAAAACTCCATTAGAGTTATAATCAAACTTTGTTGTATTTGCCTGTATATAAAATCAAATTATAGAATTTCAAGAATTTGAAAGAGAAAAGTAAAATACTTACCTTAAATCCAGAATTTTAATCATGAAGGAAATTCATGAAACAATTGACAATCATTAGGCTCAATACCAAAGTTTCTACTCAATTGGTTAGAGCCTCGTGCTGATAACATGTTATAAATAATAAAAGAACAAAACAATATTGCAGAGAAAGAGAGAGAGAATTCTTGCTGAAGTCTGGGATGAATTACAATCTATTTATAGGAAAAATATGACTTAGTCACAAATTAAAACTCTCTACAAGATAGACATTCACTCCAAATAAAATTCCATTCATAACAAAAATAACTTTGAAATAAACGTTGGACAAGTACATGGACCAAGCATCAACATTATAGGCCGGGTCGCCTCAAAATATCCGGCCCACTGAACTCGCAGTTGTTTACACAGCCGGCAGCATTTTGAGACTTTTCTGGTGATAGGAAAATCTACGGGAAGAAGAAGAAAAGAAGATGGCGGTAATGGCGAAGTTGAGAATGTTCGTGGTACAGGAACCGGTCGTCGCTGCGTCTTGTCTTATCGCTGGCTTTGGTAAATACTCTACTTACCCCTTCGTAGACGCTATCGTCGAATCTAGGATTTTAATTTAGTGGGTGAAAAATACTAGTGATTACTAACTCCTGTAAATTTATTTGATTTTTGATTCATTAATCCTCACTTTGGGTATTGTCATTTTTCATTTGGGCAATAAACTGTTTTTCTTTAATTCAATTGAGGCTCCAGGTAGCTCTTCATAGGTTATAATCCTTGCAACCACGGGAAAAAGTAGCTCTTCATAACATAAATAGTGGACCTTTAAGGTATTGATTAGTGTCGGTAGGTAGAGGATCTCTTACAGACGTTTTCAGAGAAGTAGAAAATTGTGATTAATCGGATAATGTATCTTCCCATCTTTATCAAGACAAGCACACAGGTTTTGCCCCAGGGTTTTGGTCTAGTGGTAAGTGCGTGGTGGATTATGTGTAGATTAGTAGTCGTGCTTCACGGGTTCAAACCATGTTGCATACAAAAGTTTGGCATTTTAAGTGGAGAAGGTTAGAGGGGCGAGCCCGTTATCCGTGGAGTTTCGAACCACGTGTCACTTGTCCTTGGGAGTTTCTTCGCTGTAAAACAAAAAAAAGAAGTCTTGTGATTAAGTAGGCAACTAGGCATACTAGTATATTATTCTGAGACACTTTTTAGGCTGCTCCTCATTTTGAGCTCCAAGTATCAAGTTCGTCGTTGGTAAGTGGATCTGTTTATTTACCAGTTCAGCTGTAGGTTTTTGTTAGCAATGGGTCAGTTAGAACTAGTAGTGGAAGATGATTTGCCTCTCAATTTAACTATAATTGAAAGACTATAAAAGGTTTGACCTCACTCTTATTTTGATAGTAGGGAATAAAAAAGGGCAGCCCGGTGCACTAAGCTCCCGTTATGCGCGGGGTCCGGGGAAAGGGCCGGGTCTATTGTATGCAGCCTTACCCTGCATTTATGCAAGAGGCTATTTCCACGGCTCGAACCCGTGACCTCCTGGTCACGTGACAGCAACTTTACCAGTTACGCGAAATAAGTACTTATATAATTGAGAAGAATAACCTCCAAATATTTTCGCAAGTATGATTTGTGCCAAAGGATAACCTGCATCAAGTTGATCTGTTGCCCAAACAGAAATCCGCTACCATGATGACTCCTTATACTTGCATTCTGTACGCACACACACACATGCATACAATATATTCGTATGTTTCAATGTATGTACATCATATGTATGGATGTACGTATATCTTCTTCTTTTAGGAGTGAGTAAAGGATGGGAACCCAGAATTAGGAGCTGGCTGTAGAGAGTGGGGTTCTCTTATTTCTTTTCGTGCTTAGATCAACGTAGTTCGTGAATGCAAAATATATATGAGGCCTATTAATGCAGTTAACCCTAATATGCATTTTAGACTAGTTTACCGGCTTCATCTTGACAGAGGTGACAGAGTGAGACCTAATGAAGAGCGTACATTTTGTGTCTTTTAGCATTATGTATGTATTCATCTGCAATCAAGCAGAGAAATCCACGGTATACTAAGTATAGATCAGGAAGTCCTTTCCATGTCCTGAAAGGGAATGGTGGGGAGAGCAGTTGGTTAACAACCTCAGCTTCTGCATGTGTTTATCTATATTCTTCTAATTATATTTAGTTTAAGGTTGTAAAAGTTGATCATTTTCTGATAATAATTTGATCAAATAGAATGGATTCCAATAAGTGGGAATTTGGAATATCTTCTTTGAGCCTACACACCACTATATTGATCTGATCCACTGGGTTTGGAAACCAGTGACTCAGTAGCAGGAATTTATAGAAGTCCAGCTCTGCAACTGTTTAGCCATTGATCATGCAAGTAAAATTCATCTACAACTCTGTGTTTTGTCTCTTCTGTGCTTCTAGAGAGGCCTCTACTGGCTGTCAGTCGTATACATGGGTGTTGTCTGTTATCTTTTCTCAGTAGCACCTGGTGGAGTAGAATCCTTTATGGCACAAGCCATTGGTTAGCCTTACTGGGATGCCTTCTGCGAGAGAAATGTGTGTGAGTTAGTCGCTTAAGAGAATTACATTGCTTAATGACTTGGTGAATTCGAATACTGACTCAAGAAGTCGGCGTCCATATGCATGGGGAAATGATGATATACTTTATTACCTACTGATTTAGTAAAATTTTGATAGCATTTTGATTGGACACTTCTTGACTTTCATTCCCACCTACTTTTTCTCTTTGATTGTGAATTAGTTTGTCTTATACTTCTTGCAATTTCAGGTCTCTTCCTTCCCGCGGTTGTAAGGCCTATTCTGGACTCTTTGGAATCAGCCAAGCAAGTCCCACAACCTGCTTTAAGCGATGTGAGTAATTTACTATCTTTGTTTTATGTTACTTCTGGTTTATGCAAATGTGTTTTTCCTCTTTTTGGTCATTTTCCTCATCAGATATGTTTGTTGGTTTGTTTCCTCTTGCTTATAAGTAAAGGTTGTAATCTACTCTGGATAAACATAAATGGTCCCTTTAGGAGCTATGCTAGTTCACACTCTTGTTGATGCTAAATGGGATTTTATCAACGACGTCCATTTTTACTTATTCTCTTTTGCATTAGGTGACATGCTTTGACTCAGATTCGACGAGAGTGTTACAGCATCACACTATGGCAGCTTTATTGGTGATTTTTGTAATAAGTGCTAAGTCAAGTCGAGATTTAAGTTGTTAATTATGAGATTTAGCCTCTACTTTTTCTATCAACCAACATGCTCAATTTGTCCTGCTGGCTGCTAGATATCTCTCTAAGGTTAATATAATTGAGCTTTAGAAATTGGCTGCTTATAACATTCCAAAGACTCGAAACAAGCTTCTGAACCAAAGTGCTTTTAAGTTATTTATGTCGCCTATGAAGATCTTCAGCTGCGTTTCATTCTCTTCTTCATATAATGTAGTTTGCTACTTTGTGCAGGTGGTTGCTGGTATGACTGGTAAAAAGTAAGGATAAGATACTTGTGAGGTTTTAGTTTCAACCAAGCTCTTTGTAGTGTTATTCCATCCCTTTTGTTGCATCCTGATTGGAAATTGAAATAAGGTCCTCTTTTTGTGGATAACTGTTAAATGTGTGTGCAAGAAGGGGGGGAGCTCTCCTTCATTTGTAAACACTTGATATGGCCAGTACTACATTGATTGAAATACTGAATTAGACTTCAATTGTAACCTAATCAAATGCATCTGAGAAGCCTTTTAATTCTGATTTGTGTCAGGTGATCTTCTCTTTTTGAATTGCTTTAGATTAGTTCTCTCAAGGATTTGGTCCATCTGAGCACCTTCGTCTTTTGGTTTGGCAACATAGTATATAACTGAAGTGACCAGATAATATCATCTACTAATAGGCGATTGTTGAAGGGAAAGGCTTCACTGATTACAATCTCTACACTACAATGTACTATAGTAGTTTATTTGTAAAGATGGAAAGTCAAATTTTCTGGAGGTGACCACTGAAGAGGAAAGCTTTACTATCTGTTTCTCTATAATACCAAGTCTATTTGTAATTGCGGAAATTTAATTTTTTAACCCTAGGTGGGTGGCGTGGGGTTTGGGGGGGGGGGGTTGTTTTGAGGAACTTTAATTAACATTTCATCTTCTAAAACTAGCTATATTCTCGAATTGGATGTAACTTATGTGTATTTCTGACTGGTATGTCCTCCATGTGAACTGTAAATATTCACTTCCTTGCAAGCATAAGTGACATGTAATGGGCTGCTTTCCACACACACCCATGACCCCTTGGCCGCGCACCATGGCGGCCTAGCAAGTCTCACAATGCCTAGCGCCATTGTCGGCCCCATGGTATTGGCTGCGACAAGCACGCATGTGCCTCTGTCACCCCACCGATGCCTCTTGCCAGCGCCTAGTGGCTGGCCAATGACAATAGCACCGCGCGCCCTGACAATGCCGCACGCGCACATCCTGATGCTTCGCCAACGCCTAGTTGTAGGCCCATTCCAGCAACGCGCCGCGCGTAGACCCTAATGCCAAGCACCAGCGCCCAGCCTCAAGCAATCACAACAAGTGTGGCGTGTGCCCACAGCACCGCGCGCGCAGACTCCGACCCGCAAGACAAAGATGCTGCCATCGGACTTGTTTCTACATTGTAATAAACTAAGTCCTTTTTATTATACTGTTTTAGGCTAGTTTACATCATTTTCATTAAGCGTGCTTCTACAGCTTTATTGGGACAAGTCATGTAACTTTGATTTATTTTTCTTAAACATTATTAGGGGGGACTAAGCAATTAAACATTTTCAGCAATTATTTTTTATCGCATCTTTTGTAATAAGCTTTCATTCATCAATAAAATCATCAGCATCATTTAAAACCAAATTCACTCTCATCTTCCGCAATTGCTCGTGACATTAGTTTTCCCGCACGGCACTAACAATCTAGTCTAGAGTGCGGCAGGGACCTCATTGGCGGACAACAACCGCACTGACATCGGTTGCCTAGCCTTACACTGCCCTTCCAAAGAACATCAGGAAGGCATTGCGTAATAGTTAGTATCAGAGCCTAGGTTCGACATCGGACGAGGGAACACATTTGCCATCATCACCATTTCTGACCATGGTGAATCATCGGGAGCTTCTAGCATCCCTAGAAGAGACGGTTGACCGATTATGACCCATCGTGGATTCGGTGCCTCATTAAGCACCAACCTAGTGCAAAGGTTGGACGACCTAGACCACCGAATACGACATGCCGAAAATGATATTGCAAACATCAGTCGTGACTCTGAGTAGGACAGGCAAATGGCTGCCATTGAAACTGCCAATAATCATGGAAAATTTGAGGACCCCCAACAGGAGCGTGCCGACGATTTAGCCCATCGGGAACAAGAGGCAGACAAACTAACTGCCATGCAGCAAACCATATACGACTTGACATCACAATGTTGTCAATGCTGCTCTACAGAGCCTGCTTCGAGGAGGTGACAACCACATCAGGGGTGCTACAAACATCACCCCCATTCCACACAAACATAAGATACCGAAGCCAAAACTATACGACGGATCCCGGGGTGGTCAAGAAGTGGAAAAATTCATCTTCAACGTCGAACAATACTTCGATGCCGTGGGCTATTTGGAAGAATCCAAAAAGGTACCAACTGCTGCCATGTATCTTCAGGGCGATGCCAAACTTTGGTGGGGGGTCAAATACGAAGCCATCAAGGCCGGTGAAGATACTCTCCTAAGATGGGACGAATTGAAGATAGCCATACGCCTGCAGTTCTTCCCCGAAAATGTGGAATACAATGCAAGGAGAAAGCTACGGGAGCTCCGCCACACCAGATCAGTGAGGGATTACGTGCACAAATTCTTCGCACTCATGCTAAACATACGCAACATGGGGGACAAAGACAAACTCTTCGCATTCATAGAAGGTTTGAAACCTCTTGCCCGTATGGAACTACAAAGACAACTGGTAGATACCCTGCCCAAGGCTATCTAAGCTGTTGAATGCCTTGGCGATTATCATTTGGGAACTCAGAATGACATGCCACAGCCTCTTGTCCGAGGGGGATTCAATGGGAACCATCCCAGCAATGGTATCCCAATCAAAAGTGGGGGAGATTGGAGTGCATCCAAAACTAAGACTCCTCTCTCCAACAGCAACAACACTGCATCCATCAACAACAATCAGGGGAGAAAGCCTCCCTCAGAATGCCGTCGTTGTGGCAGGGCACATTGGAACAATGAATGCCCAAACATAAAGATCAATGCTCATCAAGCTGTCCAGGATCAGACACATCAGAAGCAGACCAGGTAGGTGCCTTCAATGCACTTGTTGGTTCTATCCCACATGCCTTAGCGGGGATCGGTACATGTCCTCATACAAAAATCTCAGCCCCAATCACAAAGAAGGGGAAAGAAAAGATGGATGAAAGACCACCTAATCAATCAAGGACCCTCATGTTCGTCGAATTGAAAGTGAATGGCCAGCCCATTCACGCACTGATGGATATGGGTGCTAACCATAACTACTTGGATTCAACCCAAGTAGAGCGCCTTGGTCTAGTTGTCAAGAATAGTAAAGGTCGCGTCAAGGCCATCAACTCGCCACCCTAGACATTGAGTGGCATAACCACAAATGTCCCACTGAAACTTGGCCCATACAAAGGAAACATCGACATGCTCATCGCAATCACAGATGACTTTGACATCATAGTGGGTTTGGAGTTCATGAGGCCCAACACCATACTGGTACCATATGACAACATGCTCGTGATGATGGGAGAAAATAGGGCCAAGCCTTGCACCATACCATGCTTTCCTGTAAAGATGGCCGCTGGAAACATCTCAGCCATGCAGTTGGAGAAGGTAGTCGACAAACATGAACCCCTAGGCCCAGCTACCCTTCACAACAACAAACAAACATCATGTCCCCGGCCATAAAAGACAGGTGGCGCTCATCAGCATGTGAAGACTTGTCAGCCATGCCACAAGGACAGGTAGGATCACTTATCACAGAAGGGACCCATGCAGCCATTACATGTCCCGTAGAGACCATGGGAAAGTGTGTCCCTCAAATTTATCACGGGATTGCCCCAAGTCGGGAATCTCGCATCTATCATGGTTTTCATAGATCAATTTTCAAACTATGCAACCCTCATAGCAGCCCCGCAGAACATCTCAGTAGAAGATACAACTAGACTCTTCTTCTTGTACATCATCAAACATTGGGGCATGTCCAAACACATTGTTAGTGGGCGAAACTCACGCTTCACTAGCAAGTTTTGGACCCATCTCTTCAGGTGCTTTGGGTCGATATTAAGTCACACCTTAGACATCCATCCATCATCGGATGGCCAGACAGACCGGTTCAATGACATACTGGAGAAATATCTCCGTAAGTTTGCAACTGGATCATAGAAGCATTGGGTGAATGTAACGACCTGGCCGGCCGTTTTAGAAAATTATGCCCCAATCCCCAATTTAACTGTTCCCCTAAGTTCATTTCTGCTATTGTGGTTTGCCGGGAGAGTCGGTTCTGAAATTTGGAGTATTTTGGGACACTTAGTCCCTAAATGAGAGCTTTAAAGTTAGAAAATGGCCCGTAGCCGGAACAGTGTTAAGACGACCTCGGAACGGAAATCCGATGGTTCCATTAGCTCCGTTAGGTGATTTCGGGGTTGGGAGCGCGTTCGGAAAGTATTTTGGAGGTTCGTAGATCAATTAGGCTTGAAATGCCGAAGTTTGAAATTTTGGCGAATCCGAACGATATGTGAGATTTTGATCCGGGGGTCGGAATGGAATTCCGACAATTTCTGTAGCTTCGTTATGTGATTTTGGATATGTCCGCAAATTTTCAGGTCATTTGGACGTCGTTTGGTCGGGTTTTAGATCGAATGTGCAATTTGGAAAGTTTTAAGAAATTTAGGCTTGAATCCGTTGTAAATTGATAATTTTTGTGTTTATGGACGTGTTTGGAAGATTGGAACAAGTTTAAATAAGGTTATAGGAAGTGTTGGTGTTTTTGGTTGAGGTCCCGGGGGCCTCGGGTGAGTTTCGGGGTGGTTTCGGACCATTTCTAGGCCATTTTTCACTGCTGGTTTTTGGCTACAGCAGTGCTCTACGCGATCGCGGGGTATTGGTCGCGATCGCGGTGAGTAAACCTGAGAAAAGAACTAATGAATCGCGATCGCGTAGATGGCTTCGCGATCGCGAAGAGGAAATTTCTGTAGCGCAGGCCCTACTTTGGAAGATCATAACTTTTTATCTAAAAGGTATTTTGAGGTGATTCAAAAACGAAAGTTGTAGATCCTCGTGTCTAGTTTTCCGAAAGATAAAGAAATCCACATTTGGAAATTAGTAGCAAACGTTATGTACGTTACACTCTATGCTGTCCGAGAAGGATATCTAAAACACATAAATGGATTTGGAAGCTTGTATCTCGAAATTTATAAGGATTCAAGAAATGATCAACAAATGAAAGTTATAGCCCTATGTGTCTAGTTTCCAGAACATCAAATCATTTGTCATTTGGAGTTGTGTGTAAAAGGTTATGACCATTTTACTGAAGCCTGTCCGGAGGAACTAGAAGTTGTTCACCGCGATCGCGAGGCATTTTCCGCGATCGCGAAGGGTAATTTTTGGGCCAGAATTTGTTCTCCGCGATCGCAGTGAACAATATACCTGGACAGAAAGTTTTAAAACATTTTATCCGCGAACCAAACCCATTTTTCCACCATTTTTGGTCATTCTTGAGAGCTTTTGGACGAGAATTGAAGGGGTTTTGACAAGAAGTGATTGGAGGTAAGTCCTATGAACTAAATACATGATTTTATTGAAGAATCATCCTTGAAATTTATGAAAACATAGCAAAATTGTAAGAAATTAGGGCTTGGAGCAAAAACTTTAAATTTGGGATTTGAAGAGCCACTTGTGGTTCGATTTGGGAGATTTTTATATGGTTAGACTCGTGAGAGTACGAGGGTTCTGAAAACGTAAAAATATTTCAATTCCGAGCCGATGGATTCAGGGGTATTTTGGTCATTTCACCCACTTTCGTGCTGTAGCTGTAATTTATCATTGTAATTAGTTATTTGCGATGTTATTTATACTGTGTAATTGGTTTGACTAGATTCGGGCCACTTGGAGTCGGATATTCGCGGCAAGAGGGTTGTCTCTTAGCGGTTTTGCACCGGAATCGAGGTAAGTGGCTTGTCTAACCTCGTGTGGGGAACCTTTACCCTTAGGATATTATGTGATAGTTTAAATGCCTTGTACGCGAGGTGACGGGCGTGTACATGCGCTGGTTGTTGTAACTCACTTTACTTGAATTGTTCAATTCGTGATATTCCCGTTCTTAATTTATTAAATTGTGGCATTTACCTGGTATTCGTTAGGGAAGCATGATTAGGTAGGATTTATCTATCTAATTGCCTAATTGTCCTACTGAACTTCTTGATAATTATTGGCACTAGT
>JASVEL010008984.1:0-57847 GCA_032618575.1 Nicotiana noctiflora | reverse complement strand
AGATCGCAACAGGCATGGTAGTCTCAGCTACCAGAACTTCCCGAACTACATTGACCTGATTCCCTTTTAGCCGGGGATATGTAGGAGACCTTTGAAGCAAGGTTCGGTCAAAACTTTTCCAAAATGCTTCATACGGAGTGTTCGGATAGGCAAAAATCGCTTATATCCGCTCATTTATCTTTGCACGAAAACTCTGCGTGTTTACGCGCAAACTGGGTACTGTGAGCACGTGATTTTTGCCTTACTCGAGAAGTACTCCCAGAAAATTCAAAATAAAAATAGTTTCGTGTTGGGCATGATTTGTGTGATTTTGTGTTAATTTTATCTTTTGTGTGCACGTTTATTTATTTAAATTAAAAATACAAAAATATATGCTAGGCTTTGCATTTTCAGTGTTTGATATCGAAGTCATGTGATTTACATTTTTTTGGGTAATATGTAATTGTGTGCGTTAATTGTAGTAAAAACAGCGGTGTTATAGGTTGGTATATACATATGTGTGTATATATATATATATATGTATACATACATATATATATATATATATATACACATATGCATATAATATAGCATGAAGATCCGAGCTGGGCCAAATTTAGTCTAAAAGCCAGGCCCAAATGAATTGCTTCTGATCCGGCCCAAATATCCGTCCAGCTTCAGCCTATGTAACGCTTGATCTGGACCGTTGGATTTTATTATCCAACGGCCCAGATTAATCCGTTAATTCCAAAATTCATTCAGCCTATGACTCAATCAAACGACGTCGTTTGGTTTAAGTGAGGGGATCCTGATCGTTGATCGTAAATGATCCAACGATCAGGATTCAATCTCATCCCTGGTATATATTCCTCATTCCATACCCCGCCCCCCCCCCCAAGCCAGACCCCCCTCTCCCTTCATCTCCCTCAGGAGCTCTCAAAGCCCGGTGTAACGCCGCCCTCCTCCGCCTGCCGGAAATCGCCTCACGGCGGTTCCGGTAGGCCAATCAAACCCAAACCAACGCCAAAACCTTCCCCTTACCTCCCCCATCACGATCCCGGCCTCCATTAACCTCGAATCATGCCGGAGCTCCTCGAATCTTCATTTGAAGATTCGAGTCAAACTCGAACCTATGCCAAATTACCCCAAATTCACACCACAGTCTCCTCACACCTCCCCCACACTCCCAATGACATTGGTTTGCTTCGAATCTAACCAAAAATACAAAAGCCCCAAATCCGAGTCCAAGAACCCTAATTTTTGAAGAAATTCAATTCAAGCCGAGTTAGCCTTAATTGAAGTCCAAGGGACTTTAGTCTAGGTGTTCTCAATCGAGAACATCTTGATTAAAGCCCGTTTGGCTTCAATAATTCCGCATTTTGGTTCAAAGCTTGGGTCGGCAATTTTCTTATGAGGTATTCATTCCTTCTTTGCTCATTTTTAATTCGATTGTGTGAATATGTGTTTTTGTTTTATTCATTGTTCCAATTTCTCATGCTTTTAATTTCTCATGCCCGTTGGTCTGTTCTTCTCATTCAAGGCCTTTTATTTGGCCAATTCCCTCCGTTTTCAGTAGTTAAAACGAATCATAGGTTCAATGTGATTGAAGTCGTCAAACAATTAATTCATATTTCTGATTAGTTCCTTGATCCCTGGCCTGCCCGTATGCAACACAAGTGTGGGATTTAGTTACTGTTTGATTCAGATTAAAGGGTTAATTGGTTGTAGTTAATAGGATAATTGTTTAATCACACACCCATACAAAGGGCTAGTGGAACTGAGCACAGCAGGGCATCCCCACTGAGGTCCCTGCCACCAGCCTTGTTGTTTAAGGTTTAAGTCCATACTTTGGACAAGAGATAGTGGGTTTGCAGGGAATATGATGGGTTGGGGAGTCAGGGTAGGGGGTAACCTTAGTTTAACATGCTGGCCAGCCAAAGTAGAGGGGATTGGCTATAAATAGGGGATTCATATATACATTGATAGGCATACATACACACACTTAGAGAGCAAAAGATTCATACATAGAGAGGGACTGAAATACCTGAGAGCAACTAGAAACCTGGAGAGAAAATAGACAGCAAGCTACACCTCGATACACATATATAAAGATACAAGAAAGGCTACTGTTTCATTGGTTTCTTAGTCACTGTTTCGATTATTTTGCTCCAGTGATTGAATAGTTGGCCATTGTTTGTTGTAGTACTGGTTCTTCTGCTGTTTCAGTGTTCATTTGGGTGCTCTTGGTCGTCGTGTGTTGCTGTGCACAGTGTTGTTGGTAGTGCTGGTTCTTCTGTTAGTTGTTGTTGTTGTGTTATTGTGGCTACTGCCATTGGTTGGTCGTGTGTGCTGATATTGCAGCCTGGTTTGTTTGGGGTTGTTTTTGGTCTATTGGTGGCTGGTCTGTTAGTGTTTGCTGCCTGGGGTTGGTCTTTTAGGGTTGCTGCCTGGCTGTGTGTTGTTACTGCTTGGTTCAAAGATAGCTGTTAGTCCTTATTGTTGTTGCTGTGGTGTCCAATTGAGGCTATTGGTCAGTAGTTTGTTGCACTTGGTCTATTGTGTGGCTGGTTGGTCTATTTGGTTGCTGCTGGTTGTTGGTCTAAGTGACTGCTGGTCCATTGGTTGTCATTGGTTGTCGGGGCTATTGGTCTATTTGATTGCATTGGTTGTTGTGGCTGTTTGGTATACTGTTGATTGCTGTTGGTTTACTGTGGTTCTTATTGGTCTTTGGTTGTTGTTCCTGTTACTGTTCTTGTTGCTGTTGCTGCATTGCCATTGCTCACTCTTCCTTGTCCTTCCGCATTCCAGGTACACACCTCTGTTTTTGTAGTTCCTTGGTACGAAAAGAATGAAGTTTGAAGCGTGTGCATAAAGTCTATTGAAACATGTAGTCGTTTATAGTTCTTACGTTTAATTACATTCTGTTATTCTTCAATTAAATTTGTATTGCTAGTTTTGTTACGGAAATGTAGCTAGACCAAAGATACACCATCATTAAATATGCACGTAAATCCGAATTAGTCTGTTGTATCTTTGTTCAATCTTCTCTACTCATGTGTATAATCTCCAAACCTGTTAAATGATAGACCCTATGTTAAAAGCAAGATTAGCTAGGAAGTTGTCACTCAACGGCATGACGTAATTAGATTAAAAGAGTCGGGGGTGCATTTCATGTGACCCGACCCCAATTTTGGGCAAGAATGAACAAAGCGTGTCAGGAACCACAGGCGCATTTCATGCGGTGTGGTTCGTAGCAAGTTTTAAGTAATTTGGAATCAACTCTTAAGTAAGATACAGTGGGATGTAGTTCGCTTTAGATTTGAATCAAAGGTATGCCTCGCCCAATAGTTACACTAATCACATAGCCGTCATAAATGTACATATAAATACTTAGGTTTCGAGATGCGTCGTTTCTTAACGAATTTCATGCCTTTCTCAACAATGTAAATAAGTAGTCGATCCGGGCATATATTTTAGTTTTACCTTTTTAAATACGGGAGTGCATTTCATGTGACCCGAATCCAAACCTCGAAATGTTGAATAAGAATATGTTGAGGATCCGGGTGCATTTCATGTGACGTGATTCGAAAGCATATTTTTAAGCAACTTTCTCTTTCGTAAATCACAACCAATAATAAAAGCGGTAAAAGGGTATTAACTTGCACTAAGTACATAATTGTAAAAGCAGATAGATAAGCCAAACACGACGGTTGAGCGACCGTGCTAGAACCACGGAATTCGGGAATGCCTAATACCTTCTCCCGGGTTAATAGAATTCCTTATCCGGATTTCTGGTTCGCGGACCGTTAAATAGAGTCATTCTTTTCCTCGATTCGGGATTTAACCGGTGACTTGGGACACCATAAATCTCCCAAGTGGCGACTCTGAAATAATTAAAATAAATCCCATCTCGATTGTCCTTTAACTCAGAATCTCGGGAATCGAACCCGTAGTCCACAAACACAGCAAGTAAAGGAATATACAGAGAGAAGTATAATATGCTTAACTATAACTTCGCCGATAAACAGCGCCAGCGATTACCAAGAAAACTCAAGTAAGACAATTAGGCAACTAGACAGTTAAACACTACCTAATCATGCTTTTCTAACAACTACCGGGTAGAAATATCAAATTTAACAGCTAAAAACAGGAATATCACTCATCGAACATTTTAAGTAGAGTATGTGTTCAACAACCAGCGCATGTACACGCTCGTCACCTCGCGTACAAGGCATTTAAAGTGTCACATAATATCCTAGGGGTGAAAGTCCCCCACACGAGGTTAGACAAGCCACTTACCTCAATTCCGGTACAAAACCGCTAAGAAATAACCCTCTTGCCGCGAATGACGGCCTCCACAAGTGTAGTATCCGATAAAAATCAATAGAATCACATCAAAATAGGGCAATTGGGCATTACCCAATCAAAATAACTCAAAATACACCAAAACCCACAAGTTGCCAAAACCCGACTTTCGGTACGCTTATCGAAAAATTACGAAAATTATATATTCAGGTTCCTTATCTCAATACGAGTCTAGGCATATAAAATTTACCAAAATCGGACTCCATTTGCCCACTCAAATCAGAGATTTTCTAACATTTAGGCCTAGGGCTCAAACCCACCTTTAATCTTCCAATTTTAGTGAAATAATCACGGATTTCATGATAAACCAACGAATTAAGGTCAAGAAACTTACCCCCGATGATTTCCCGATGATATCCCAGCGTTTCCCCTTCAAAATCCTCTCTCGGAGCTCAAAAATGGCATTTTTGTGTATGGGGGTCGCGGGTGTTATGTTCTGAACTTAAGCTCACTGCCAGACCCCATTGCTCATCGTGTTCGCGATGGGGTTCACGCGTCCGCGATGACTTGCCCAGCTTCTTCTTCGCGAACGCGACGCCATCCCATGCGTCTGCGATGTATTGCCAAACCGACCCCTCGCGAACGCGGCTCTCCACACGCGTTCGCGATGAATAAAATCCCAAGCCGCCCACTTTACTCTTCGCGGACGCGGTCCACCTGGACGCGAACGCGATACGTACCAGGACATAACTACGCAAACGTGATCTCCTCAACGCGACCGCGATGACCAACCTGACCAGGCCTACGCGAACGCGTAGGTCAAATTTCTGCTGCACTGCTGCTGCATTTTCTGCAGATTTTCCAAGTTTCAAATGCCCGTTTGATGGTCCGAATTCATCCCGAGGCCCCCGGGACCCCAACGAAAACCACCAACATATTCCAAAACACGATACGAACTTGCTCCAATCATAAAAACACGTCTAACAACATCAAAACCCATAATTCATATCGAATTCAAGCCTAAATTTCTTAAAACTTTCCGAATTGCACATACGATCTAAAACCCAACCAAACGACGTCCAAATGACCTGAAAATTTGCGAACATATCCAAAATCACATAACAAAGCTACAAAAATTGTCGGAATTCCATTTCCACTCCCGAATCAAAATCTCACCTATCGTTCGGATTCGCCAAAATTTTAACCTTCGGCATTTCAAGCCTAATTGAGCTACAGACCTCCAAAATACATTCCGAACGTGTTCCCAACCCAGAAATCACCTAACGAAGCTAATGGAACCATCGGATTTTCATTCCGAGATCGTCTTAACACAGTTCCGGCTACGGACCATTTTCTAGCTTTAAAGCTCTCATTTAGGGACTAAGTGTCCCAAAATGCTCCAAATTTCGAAACCGACTCTCCCGGCAAACCCCAATAGTAGAAATGAACTTAGGGGAATAGTTAAATTGGGGATTGGGGCGAAATTTTCTAAAACGTCCGGTCGGGTCATTACAGAGTGGTTGCGCCAGGGCACTATGTCAGTATCTGAGTATGCCATAAATTTCACCCGGTTAGCCAGACATGCACCGGCTTTGGTGGCCACAGTTTGGGAGAGAGTGCAGAGGTTTATTGAGGGTCTTATTCCGCCTATCCAGTGTAGCATGGCTAGAGAGCTGGAGATGAATGTGCCGTATCAGCAGGCGGTGAGTATTGCCAGACGGATTAAGGGTATGCTCACTAGAGATCGAGGAGAGAGGGAAGCCAAGAGGTCTCGTGAGTCGGGTCATTTCTCTGGTGCCCGTACTGCAGCAGCCGCTCGATTTGGCAAGGGTTATTCCGGTCGTCCAGTTCATTCACCATTGCTAGCAGCTGGTGGTACTCCAGCTCCTCCAGCACCTCATGGAGCCTTACTATGCTCCCCCAGTTTCCATTGCGCCTCCTGCGTGGGGTACCTCGAGGGGTCAGTCCAGCGGGAGAGGGGCCGGTCAATCATAGCCACCGCGTCCTACCAAGGCTTGTTATGAGTGCGGGGATACTTGCCATCTGGTTAGGGAGTGCCCTTGGCATAGGAGAGGGGCGCCTCCACAGACTTTGCGGCCTCAGCATGGTTCATAGGGGCAGCAGGCCATCGTTCCAGCCCCAGCTGCCACCCCAGCTGCCCAACCAGCCAGGGGCAAGGATCAGGGTCGATCCCACAGAGAAATAAGCTATCAATTGCAACTTCCAAAACCCAATAATACTCCTGAATTAGCTTCCCAAACTTTTGAATATAATTGTGGATGATTTCTATTAACTAACTTTTGCAAGAAACTAAAGACTTGAAGGAAATAATTGAATGTTATGTAAAGAATAAAGAGAAAGACTAAGGTATTGATATCCCCTATTGATGAAATCCCTTATGTTTATGCTCATACAAATTGTCAATATTATTCTATCAATCATGAATGCTATTTCTACCATAATTGTCTCCCGAGCAATTACAATAATTTACAATTGCACTCTTCCGAGCTACCCTAGCTAGCTTTAATTTGCACAATTCACTTTAGATTGCACCCAAGGTTTCATTATTCCGAACCTCACCTTTACGCCTATAATTATAGATTCCTCCAATAATCTACGTGTGGTGTTGTTCAACAATTTACCTAAATATACATCTTTTTCAAATTATGCACACTAAATAGGCACAACTAATTGAGGATCCTATCAATTAACTACAACAAGAACGAAGTTGAACAAATAGAAATCTATCTACAATTTGTAATCACATAACCCAGAAGTTCATCACTCAATAGGTTCCATCAAAACCTTAGATAAAGATTTAGCTACTCATAATCAAAGAAATAAGATAGATAATTGAATTATTAATCAAAGATTCAATGTAAAATAAAGAAAGATGTTGAGAGAGTTCTCTCTTACTATTTTTCTTGCAAAAGTAGGTAATAATACAATACTTGCCTCCTTTGGGCGAATCCTAATATTAAATATAGGGTTTAGGTTACATAATTTACGTTTTGACAAATTTGGCCTTCAAAATCTCGAATTCCACCGCGGTTCGATCGCGGTCGCGGTGCAACCGCGGTAGATCAAGTCCTCTAAACTTCAAAAACTTCCACAGGCCTCTTATACCGTGGTCGCGGTGGAACCACGACCAAAATAGTGTTGCGGAATCTCCAAGCTATTTTCAGCACAAACTCTTAACTTGTTCCACACTTGGCCTTTTTTCACCATATTATGACTCCAAAACTGCTTCTTTAGTCTTGTTTAACTCATGTGTACGTATAACACACTAAAAACACTAATAAGAGCATTTTGTCATCATAAACAATATCAAAACAACAATATAAGTGTGATTATTTAGGGCATAAATATAGTCAAATTCACCTATTATCAATGTCCCACACTTAAACCTTTGCTTGTCCTCGAGCAACCTTAATCACACTTTAGGCCAATTTTATTAATGTCTCCCCCCAATATATGTCACACAAGCTATCTTTCATGATTAACCTAAGACATGTACAATCCTTACCCAACTTTAAACTCAAATGCCAGCACATTATTGCTTACTCTAATTATTATCACAAACTTGCAAGCTTACCCTTTTCTTCCTGAGTTACATGCCTCACATAATTATATTGAGAGAAGTTCCCACACATAAGCAATTTAGAACATGGAACTTATATATGTAGAGAAATTTCACTCACTCTCAACAAAGAGCATTCATATGCATACAAATACACCATAGGCTTGCCCCTAGTGTAATACTCTACTAATCGAGTTATTCAATCACAAATCACGAGGTCTTTAATGGTTGTAATATAGGCTATGGGATGGGTAGGATACTTTTGGTTATATTGGCTAACCTGCCTAAGCACTTTTTGTTATCACAACTTCCCTTTAAGCTTTTTCATTATGCTTCCCCTAAACATTCCTTCACCTTTTATTCACTTTTACTCCCCATTTTTCTGTGGTGTAACTGGCTTTCTTATTTACATGTATACATCTTTTTTTCCTTTTTTTCTTTTTTTTTGTTGTGTAAAGCATTTACTGTATTTTGCCAGTTCACCATTTTCTACCATTCATTCTTGATTTTACCTTTTTCAATTTCCCTTCACCCTACACTTTGACTTTTGCATATTCATTACAACACAAGTGCTTTTAGGAGGTAAGGTACAACAATATATGATATAGATTTTTATGAACATTCAAGGGTTATCAAAGAACAGGCTTAAGGCTCAAAGGGGTTAACTAGGATATTATTTACAGGTGAATTCACAGTTTATTGATTTACGGGGTTACACAAAGAACTGCCTCTATCATCTCTATAACTACACAACTTCTATTTCGCTTTGCGCACACACATGGCAAGTTCTAGGTATCATGTAAAACATATAATGCAGGTAAAAGCTCACACACACTTAGCATGCAACTCATTCAGAATCAGGTTCATCTACAGAGTCCTATCAATGTTCAAGCAAGCTGTATTATGCAATTTAAGGCATACACTCTCAAGTTCATTTAGTTTTGCTAATGTGCATACTTGTGCTTACAAGTTAACCTTTACCCTCTAATCCTAATAAAGAAAAATCTACCTAACTCGGTTCAATAAAAACCCTTGGAAAAGAACCGTGGTCAAAAGAAAAATCAAGGGGCAGTTGATACACTGCCTATAAAAAGAAAAGAAAAGAAATAAAAATTCCTACATGGACTACTTCCCTCAAGAGTACTTGTCCAAATAGTTCGTCATCAGGAAGAGCCATCTACTCATATTTTTGGATTTTTCAAATTTTTTTGATTTTTTTTGTGTTTTTATTCCAACTTAGAACCTTAAGAAACCCGTCGCCAAGTGTCCATCATCGGGCTAAGCCAGATAATATAATTTACATCTAAATCTACTATGTACAACATATAATACAAGATAAGTCTCCCACCCCACACTTAAGATCATGACATCTCCTCATGGCATAATAATCAATGTAAAGCATAGAAGGGTGAGAAAACTTACCTGTGACTCACTTAATGTCAGAGACGGTGGCGGGGTCAACATTGCATAGGCGATCCAGAGCTCGGAACCAAGCCATGAAACAGTTCTCAAACCAAGATTGCCTCTGAGACATCCTGTCCATGTGCATGTGCAGGCCCTACACGGAGGTGCGTTAATCCACAACCTCCTCGTCCAAAGACCTAAGCATAGGTCTAGTGGACTGGGACCTGGATAGGCCAGCTCCATGATGAGCGTGCCTAGAAGTGCCTGCGGAGTCAGTTGATCTCCGGAACTGGACAACCGGTACAGGTCATCCTCATCATCTATGTCAATGGAGTCGGTGCCTCTACTCACCCGGATAAAACAAGCCTTGAACGGAGCTTTTTGAGGAAGCTCACCATCCGTAGGTAATACAGGAGTCCGGTGGGAGAGGCACAGAGAAGTGACTAGAGAGGGGAAGTAAAATCCCTTGGATTTGATGGTTCCCCTCAGCACCATCTCGTGAGCTATCAAGCCGGAAACATCAACGTCTCGCTTGGTGACAAAGCACCATGTCAGCAATGCCCGATTAAAGTTAACATCGGTTATGTTGTTGGAGGGCAGAAAACGGTTACAGACAACCATAAACCAGCACTTAGCAATATGAGTGAAACTGTTAGAATTAAGAGTTATTTGGTCTTTTATCCAGATAGGACGACCATTGACACACAAGGCCTCTATCATGGTGTCCTAAGTGACACCGGGCCTATCATGGTAGAAATTTGAGTCACTAGTAAAAGCGGGCAGTCTCAGAGCCTGCCTAATGGTAGGCTAATTGGCCCAAACATACTTACCTATGAAGAAGACAGTCGTGGCCATGCTGTAGGTCGCGTTCGCGTAGAACTCCCTAATGAGCATCTTGTTGATGAGGGTAGGTTCATCAAACAGGAATTCCATCTCCCTGCGTCTAATCTCCTCGTACATGTCGGGCTTTTCAGCCCAAAGAGCCATCCTATCAATGCCGACCTCCTGTAGCCAAACTTTAGTAGCCTTGGCATGAAAGTCAGCTTCAGCATCCTCGCACGCGAATCGAGACTCGTCATAGGTCGACTGCCTAGATGAGCTCGCAACATTCATAGATCGTTTGGGGGCCAATCCTGCACAAAAGAAGAAACCAAAAATTTTCATTACTTTAGTGCATCGGTTGGTTACTTAGACTTCACCATCCGTGGACTACAAAGGTACTCCCTCTAGTGCTATCATACCATAACCCCTACATTTGACCATATATTTCTAACAATTACACCAAGTCTACCTAATGCACCCCACACTTACTCCTTTTGGAATTCCAACATCACCCACATATACATACACCATCTTCAATTATATACAACAACAACCAACCTAAGCATTATCTCCCCTAAAAATACAACAACATATACTACAACATATTTGGCCATACCATGGCCCAAAACAATATCAATTAATTCAACCACCAATTTGGTTCTCCAAATCACCAAAAACCTCATAATTCAACACAATGGAGACCCAACAAATTTAATTTAACATCAAAATCCAAAAAATCAATTATACAACATTATATTAAATTAACAGGGTATATTGACATAATTTACACTAATCCTATAATGGGTTTAAGCAAGTAATACAAATAAAGTCTACTAAACTAATTAAACTACAATAATTAAAGAGAAAAAAAAAGAAATTATTTCTTTCAAATAGAAGGAATGAAGGAAGAGATGTGAGTGATGAAGTTAGAGAAGTGGGGGAGGAAGAAGGAGAGAAATTGAATTGATTTGTGTAGAGAGAAGGAGGTGAAGAATAAGTTTAGAGAGAGAGGGTGTCGGCATGGATTTTTTTGGGAATGGGGGGGGGGTTAGTTAGGGTTATAAACAAAAGGAGGGGGGGGGATTTAAAAATTTTCAAATTTTTTTGCCCTTCCCCAGTTCTGTCTGCGGTCCACCGCGGTCGCGGTGGAACCGCAAAGCAGAAGGTTCATAGTGTCCAATCCACCGCAGTCCAACCGCGGTGAAACGACTCCTCTGAATTTTTTGCATGGGCAGCAACATTTTTTTTGTATAGACTAACTATTATGATTTACACTTACAACAATTTCATGGGTTGCCTCCCACGTAGCGCCTGATTTAACATCGCGGCATGACTCAACTAAGCGCATTTCAAGGCTCGCTAGACCTTTGAGGTTCTTCCAACCGTAATTCAACCTTCTCATTGATGTCATCCATGCCAACATATAATTTCAACTACTGTCCACTGACTCTGAAAGTGCGATAGCCATCTATAGTTTGTATTTCCACAGCGCCAGGCTGTAACGTTTCAATCACCCGGAATTGGCCAGACCATCTAGATTTCAATTTGCCCGGGAACAACCGTAACCTTGAGTTATATAGAAGTACCTTGTCTGCGATTTTGAAGTTGTGCTCTATGATATTCTTGTCATGTAGCCGCTTCATCCTCTCCTTGTATAATCTTGTGCTCTCGAAAGCTAGATACCGAAATTCTTACATCTAATGTAACCCGGTGACTCTTAATTTACCCGCTTCATCCCAGCTTAGATTTAATTACTTGAGTGCCCACCATGCTTTGTGCTCTAGTTCAACATGTAGGTGACAAGCTTTCCCAAACACCAACTTGTATGGTGACATGCCGATTGGTGTCTTAAAAGTTGTCCTGTACGCCCATAATGCATCATCGAGCTTCCTCGACAAGTCGTTCCTCGTGGCGTTTACTGTCTTTGTCAATACACTTTTTATCTCCATGTTGGAGACCTCAACTTGTCCACGGGTCTGCGAGTGATATGGAGTAGCCACCCTATGCTTTACATCATACTTAGCCAACAATTTCTCGAATGCTCGATTGCAAAAATGAGTGCCACCGTCGCTAATGATTGTCCTTGGCATCCCAAAACGAGTGAAAATGTTCTTTTTCATAAATCCCACCACCACCTTACCATCGTTGGTAGGTAATGCTACTGCTTCCACCCATTTGGACACATAGTGTACAACAACGAGAATGTACTTATTGCCATAGGAGCTGACAAACGGACACATGAAGTCTATCCCCCATATGTCAAACACTTCCACCTGTTGGATTGGGTTCATAGGCATCTCATGACACCGGGAGATGTTCCCGATGCGTTGACATTCGTTACACCGTTTCACCCACAAGTGTGCATCTTTAAATACCGTTGGCCAATAGAAACCAGCCTCAAGTATCTTGGCAGTTGTTCGAACTCCTCCGAAGTGACCACCATATGCTGAAGCATGACACGCCTGCAAAACAGAAGATTGTTCGATCTCGAGGACGCATCTCCGGATCATGTTATCAAGGAATATCCTAAACAGATAGGCTCATCCCAATAATAAAGCTGGCTTTCACGAATAAATCTTTTCCTTTGGATCGATGCCAGGTCATGAGGAACAATACCACTGGCCAGGTAATTTGCATAATCTGCATACCATGGCGCTTCAAGGAGAGTGTTAGTGAGCAGCTGCTCGCCTGGAAAGGTATCAAGAATTTCTCCACTCTATTTGACAATTTCAGCTCCTTCAAGTCATGATAAGTGATCAATGACTTGATTTTAGGTGCCCTTACGGTCACAGATTTCAAGATCGAACTCTTGCAAAAGCAGCACCCAACGAATTAGGCGTGGCTTAGAGTCCTTCTTGTCAATTAAATACATTAGTGTTGCATGATCAGTGTATACTATTACCTTGGATCCTATGAGATAGGACCTGAACTTGTCGAACGCGAACACTACTGCCAGCATCTCCTTTTCACTCACTGTGTAATTCAATTGTGCTCCACTCAATGTTCTACTAGCATAGTAGATTGGATGCATCGTCTTGTCCTTCCGCTGGCCAAGCACTGCCCCCACTACATCGCACATAAGCTCAAATGGTTGCTCCCAGTTGGGGACAATAATGATTGGTGCTGTGACCAGCCTCTTCTACAGCTCCTCAAATGCAATCTTACACTCATCAGAAAATAAAAAGGGGTGATCTTTTTCAAGCAACTTACAGAGAGGGTTTGTGATTTTGGAGAAGTCTTTAATGAACCACATGTAAAAACTGGAATGTCCAAGAAAGCTTTTAATGGCCTTGACGGACGTTGGTGGAGGCAACTTTGCAGTGACATCAACTTTGGGTCGGTCTATCTCAATACCCTTGCTCGAAACTCGGTACCCCAAGACTATACCTTCTTGTACCATGAAATGGCACTTCTCCCAGTTTAGCACCAAGTTTGTCTCCATACAGTGTTTTAGCACTCTTGTCAGATTGACAAGGCATTCATCGAATGATTTCCCTACCACTAAGAAATCATCCATGAACACCTCCATGATATCTTCCACCATGTCAATGAATATGGCCATCATGCACCTTTAAAATGTGGCAGGTGCATTGCATAATCCGAATGGCATCCTCCTGAAGGCAAAAATGCCATATGGGCATGTGAAGGAGGTCTTCTCTCTATCCTCAGGGGCTATTGAGATCTGATTGTACCCCGAGTACCCATCCAAGAAGCCAAAGTGTGACCTCCCTTCCAACCTCTCAAGCATCTGGTCAATGAAGGCAAGTAGGAAGTGGTCTTTGCGGGTGGCTAGATTCGGTTTCCTGTAGTCCATGCATATCCTCCACCCGGTGACGGTTCTTGTTGAGATTAATTCATTGTTCTCATTTTGCACCACCATCATGCCACCTTTCTTTGGCACACATTGAACTGGGCTAACCCAACTACTATGAGAGATTGGGAAAATAATTCCCGCGTCTAGCCACTTTATCACTTCTTTCTTCACCACTTCCTTCATGTTCGGATTCAGCCTTCTTTGATGTTCCCTGGAAGGTTTGTGCCCCTCTTCTAGGAGAATCTTGTGCATGCAGTAGGCGGGGCTGATCCCCTTTATGTCTGCCATGGTCCACCCAATGGCAGTTTTGGATTCTTTAAGTACCTGTATAAGCTTTTGAGCCTGCACATCTAGAAAACCGGATGAGATAATTACAGGTAAAGTGGAGTTAGGGCCTAGAAATTCATACATGAGATGAGTTGGTAGTGGCTTAAGTTCCAGCTTTGGTAGCTCTTCAATGGATGGTTTTGCTGGAGGGGTCTCTCTCTTTTCTAAGTTTAGAGGTTCAAACTCCAACTCTCTATCCCAAAACCCCTTGGCTTCCAGAGATAGCACCCACTCTGCCAGGCTTTCACCGTTTACCTCTTTTAAGTTCATCAGGCTTGCCTGAAGTGGATCTTCAGCTATCAATTCTACATCATCTGTCTCCTCTATCACATCTACTACATCAATGAGAGAGCAATTCGCGAACTCACTAGGGCGCCTCATGGATTTTTGTACGTTGAATATGATCTCCTCATCATTCAGCCTCATCTTGAGTTCCCTGGTCTCACAATCAATCAGTGCTCTCCCTGTGGCTAGGAACGGTCTTCCTAAGATTATAGGAATTTCCTCGTCCACCTTGCAATCAAGAATAACAAAATCGGCGGGAAACACAAACTTCCCCACCTGGATGAGCACATCATCCAATATACCGAATGGACGCTTAACCGTCCTATCAGTGAGCTTTAATAACATAGAAGTAGGCTTGGCTCTCCCGATGCCCAACCTCTTGTAGATTACCAAAGGCATAAGATTTATGCTTGCCCCCAAATCACACAACGCCTTAGAAAAGGCAAAGTTTCCTATAGTGCATGGAATAGTGAAGCTACCTGGGTCTAATAGCTTCTCAGCTATGGGTCTAGAGACCACCGCACTACATGTCTGTGTAAGATTTACGATTGCCAAGTCTTGGAAATAAAATTTCTGCGACATCAAATCTTTCATCATCTTAGCATACCCATGCATTTCTTTCAAAGCTTCAATTAAGGGAATGTTTACCTGGATTTGCTTGAGCATCTCGAATAATCTCTTGTATTGCTCCTCTTTCTGGTGCTTGGCCAACCTTTGGGGAAATGGGGTTGGTGGCCTCTTCTTCCCAATCACTTGGGATTTTTCTTTATCTATAACCTGTTCCACAGCCAGCTGCTCTACCAGTTCAGCTACTTTCTCCGTTCCCCACTGCACATCATTACTTTCAACTACTTGCTAGAATGTAACTTCTGTCAACCCGGTGGACTCATCCAGTTCAATGAGTACTGGAGTGAGTGTCTTAGCCTGTAAATTGCCTCTATCTCTTTCCTTCTCAGCATCAAGATCTCTTCCACTTCTCAGATTAACTGCCATCAGCTACTTTGGGATTTGATCCTTTGGGTTTGTTTGTGTATCTGCATGCAATGTCCATTGAGGATGATTGTCAAGTGACATCGCAATATGGCCTACATGTACTTCAATATTCTTGATAGCTGCATCCATGTGCATCTATCCTCTCATTGGTTTTGGCATGTGACCCAATTACCTGCTGCATCATAGCTTTCAACTCTGCGAACCCATCGTCATGTCTACCCCCATACTGTGGTGGAGGTGGATGATACCCCTGCTGCTGATTGTTGAAATTTTGAGGTCTTGGATATGGAGCCATGTTGTTTGGTGGCCTCATACCTACTGCATTATATTGTGGATGTGGAGGCTTGTACTGCTGTGGAGCTTGCTGACCCCAACTCTGGTTACTCTATTGCTGCCCTCTATAATTACCCAAATATAGTTCATGTCTTCATGCTGGTGATGATGTTCTTGGTCTGCATCCCATGGATTACTTATGTGTTGGCTAATGCAAGATGTGCATAAACCACCATTGGTAGTATCTACAATGTGAACTTGCTGCTTGACCCCAGATTCTTCCACCTTCTTCGTCAAAATGCTCATTTCAGTCAATAAAGTAGCCATGTTCACCTCCAAAGTGTTGGAAGGATTCAGAGGTACAGAGTGTGCCACTGGAGTGATAGGAGCATTCCTGGTCGTCCACCCAGAGTTTTGAGCCATCTTATCAAGCAAATTCTAGCCTTCTCTCCAGGTCTTGCTCAGAAAAGCCCGAACTACCGAGGCATCTACTATATTTTTCATACTGTCTGAAAGCCCCATGTAGAACCTTTGACCCAATATCTGTTCAGGAACCCCATGGTGAGGACACATAACCAGCATACCTTTGAATCTACCCCAAGTTTCATGCAATGTCTCCATTGGTTTCTGCTTGAAGCTCACAGTCTCATCAATTTGCTGAGCTATCTTGTTAGGTGGATGAAACTTGTTGTAGAATTTCCTGACTAACTCATTCCATGTTGCAATAGAGTTTATGGGTAGTGAGTTTAGCCATACCTGCGCAGCCCCTGTAACTGATAACGGAAATAGCAATAATCGGATGGCTTCCGGTGTCACGTTTGGTTGCCTCTACATTTTGCATATAGAAAGAAAGTTGTTCAGGTGCTGCTGTGGATCTTCAACCTGAGTCCTAGAGAAGTCCCTTATTTTGAAACAAGTGTAGCATTTTATTGGTAATCTGGAATGATTTAGCTTGAATGGCTGGCACAATAATGGTAGTTGCCAAATTATCACTGGTTGGCTGTGCCCAGTCAAATAATGCACCTTCATGCGCCTCTTGCGCCTACTGTACATTTAACCCAGCTTGTTGGTTTGGGTCGTTCACGTCTCCGATGTCGAAATCTAATTTAATTGGTTGTTGAGATTGCTGAAGTTGTTTGATCGCCCTGTTATGTGCCCAGAAAGTTTTCTCTAGGTCTGAAAGTCCTTCAATTAGTTCTCCAGTCCTTGCCGATTACCTAGGAATGCACCTGAGTACCCAATTCAACAACCGTCAAAATTTTCAATGTAAAGTGTTTAGAAAGAACCTGACTACATAAGAATCTTGTAGTTTTGTCGATGGCAATTAATAATTCTGTTAATTCCCCGGCAACGGCACCAAAATTGGTTCACGCCCAAACAACGGTCGTTGTCAACATAATTCGGTCTATTAAGTCCAAAGTCGAACCCACAGAGAATTAAGCTATCAATTGAAACTTCCAAAACCCAATAATACTCCTGAATCAGCTTCCAAAACATTTAAATATAATTGTGGATGATTTATACTAACTAACTTTTGCAAGAAACTAAAGACTTGAAGGAAATAATTGCATGTGATGTAAAGAATTAAGAGAAAGACTAAGGTATTGATTTTCCCTATTGATGGAATCCTTTCTGTTTATGCTCATGCAAATTGTCAATATTATTCTATTAATCATGAATGCTATTTCTACCATAATTCTCTCCTGAGCAATTACAATAATTTACTATTGCACTCTTGTGAGCTACCCTAGCTAGCTTTAATTTGCACAGTTCACTTTAGATTTCACCCAAAGTTTCGTTATTCCTAACACCACCTTTACGCCTATAATTATAGATTCCTCCAATAATTTAGGTGTGGTGTTGTTCAACAATATACCTAAATATGCACTCTTTTCCAAGTTATGTACACTAAATATGCACAGCTAATTGAGGATCCTATCAATTAACTACAACAAGAACGAAGTTGAACAAATAGAAATCTAGCTAATAATTTGTTATCACATAACCAAGAAGTTCATCACTCAATAGGTTCCATCAAAACCTTAAATAAAGATTTAGCTACTTATAATCAAAGAAACAAGATAGATAAATGAATTCATAATTAAAGATTCAATGTAAAAGAAAGAAATATGTTGAGAGAGTTCTCTCTTACTAGTTTTCTTGCAAAAGTAGTCAATAATACAATACATGCCTCCTTTGGGCAAATCCTAATATTAAATATAGGGTTTAGATTGCATAATTTACGTTTTGACAAATTTGGCCTTCAAAATCTCGGCTTCCACCGTGGTTTGATCGCGGCCGCGATCGCGGTGCAATCGCGGTGGATCAAGTCCTCTGAACTTTAAAAACTTCCGTAGACCTCTTCTACCGCGGTTCTATAGCGGTCGCGGTGGAACCACGGCCAAACAGTGTTGCGGAATCTCCAAGCTATTTTCAGCACAAACTCTGAACTTGTTCCACACATGGCCTTTTTCACCATCTTATGACTCCAAAACTGCTCCTTTAGTCTTCCTTAGCTCATGTGTGCCTATAACACACTAAAACTACTAATAAGAGCATTTTGGCATCATAAATAATATCAAAATAACAATAAAGTGTGATTATTTAGGGTATAAATATAGTCAAATTCACCTATTATCATGTCCTCTTATTTTTCTTCACATCTGGGTGTGCCTCAGGATTCTTTGATTGCCCCCGTTTATGTTTCTACTCTGGTGGGAGATTTGTTTGTTGTGGACCGTGTGTATCGGTCGTGTATGGTCACTATTTGTGGTTTTGAGACCAGAGCTGATCTTTTATTGCTCGATATGGTTGATTTCGATATTATTCTGGGCATGGACTGGTTGTCGCTCCATCATGCTATTCTTGATTGTCACGCCAAGACCGTGACACTGGCTATGCCATACATTCCACGTATTGAGTGGAGTGGTACTCTAGATCACACCCCCGGTCGTGTTATTTCCTTTCTCAAAGCTCATCGTATGGTTGAGAAGGGGTGTGTTGCTTATCTAGGTTTTGTGCTGGATGTCAATATTGACACTCCTTCTATTGATTTAGTCCCAGTGGTACGTGATTTCTCTGATGTATTTCCAGCCGATCTCCCGGGCATGCCGCCCGATAGAGATATGAATTTAGGTATTGACTAATTTCTGGGCACTCAGCCCATTTCTATTTCTCTGTACTGCATGGCTCCTCATGAGTTGAAGGATCTGTTACAGGAGTTGTTGGGTAAGGGTTTCATTCGACCCAATATTTCTCCTTAGAGTGCTCCAGTGTTGTTTCTGAAGAAGAAGGACGGTTCTATGCATATGTGCAATGACTATCGCCAGTTGAACAAAATTACAGTGAAGAACCGGTATCCTTTGCCACGTATTGATGACTTATTTTATCGGCTACATGGCGCACATGTGTTCTCCATGATTGATTTGCGCTCTAGTTATCATCAGCTGAAGATTTGGGAGCCAGATATCCCGAAGACTGCCTTCCAGACTCTTTATGGTCACTACGAGTTCCTCGTTATGTCTTTCGGGCTGACTAATGCCCCAGCAACTTTCATGCCTTTGATGCACGGTGTATTTCGGCCATATCTTGACTCGTTCGAGATTGTTTTCATTGATGATAGTTTGGTATACTCCCGGAGTCGGGAAGAGCATGAGAAACACATGAGGATAGTGCTTCAGACTCTAAGGGAGAAGCAATTATATGCAAAGTTCTCTAAATGCGAGTTTTGGCTGAGTTCGGTGGCATTTCTAGGCCACGTGGTGTCGAGCGAGGGTATTCGAGTGGATCCGAGGAAGGTGGAGGCCGTGCAAGGTTGGCCCAGGCCCTCATCAGCTACTGAGATTCGTAGTTTCCTTGGTTTGACGGGTTATTATCGTTTCTTTGTGAGGGGTTCTCTTCGATCGCAGCACCTATGACCAGATTGACCCAAAAGGGTGCCCCTTTTCAGTGGACCGAGGAGTGTGAGGCGAGCTTTCAAAAGCTCAAGACAGCTTTGACTTCGGCCCCTATCGTGATATTGCCTACCGGTGCGGGGTCCTATATAGTTTATTTTGATGCCTCACGAGTTGGACTCGGAGTAGTATTGATGCAGGACGGAAGGGTGATTGCCTACATGTCCTGACAGTTGAAGGTGCATGAAAAGAACTACCCTATCCACGATATTGAGCTAACTGCCATTGTTCACGCTTTAAAGACTTGGCGTCATTATTTGTATGGGGTTCCTTGTGAGATTTACACTAAACATCGGAGGTTGCAGCGCTTGCTTAAGTAGAAGGACCTGAACATGCGTTAGAGGAGATGGTTGGAGTTGTTAAAAGACTATGATATTACTATTCATTATCACCCTGGCAAGGTTATTGTGGTTACTGATGCCTTGAGTCACCGGCGGAAAGTTTGGGGAGTTTGGCATATCTACCAGCTTCGGAGAGACCTGTGGTGATGGATGTTCAGGCTTTGGCCAGAAAGTTTGTTAGATTGGATCTTTCGGAGCACAACCGGGTTCAGGCCTGTATGGTTTCTCGGTCTTCTCTATTTGATCGCATCAGAGAGCGACCGTTTGATGACCCTTATTTACTTGATCTTAGGGACAAGGTTTGGCGTGGTGATGCTCGAGATGTTACCATCGAAGATGACGGAGTGATGAGGATGCAAGGGCGTATTTGTGTGCACAATGTAGATGATCTTCGAGAGTTAATTTTAGCTGAGGCCCATAGCTCGCGGTATTCCATCCATCCGAATGTCGCGAAGATGTATCAGGACTTGATGTAGCACTATTGCTGAAGGCGGATGAAGAAGGATATAGTTGACTATGTTTCTAGGTGCCTCAACTGACAGCAGGTGAAGTATGAGCATCAGCGTCCGGGTGGGTTATTGCAGCAGACTGAAATCCCAGAGTGTAAGTGGGAGCACATCACCATGGGTTTCGTATCTGGACTTCCACGGACTGTGAGTAAGTTTGATTCTATATGGGTCATTGTGGATCAGCTGACCAAGTCCGCCCATTTCATACCTGTGTGCACAATTTACTCATCGGAGCAATTGGCGGAGATCTATATCAGGGAGATAGTCCGGTTGCATGGTATTCCAGTTTCCATCATTTCAAACAGAGGCACTTAGTTTACTTCACTATTCTGGAGGGCCGTGTTGTAGGAGTTAGGTACTCGGGTGGATCTGAGCACATCATTTCACCCCTAGACGGATGGCTAGTCTGAGCGCACTATTCAAATTTTGGAGGATATGCTTTGTACGTGCGTGATCGAGTTTAGAGGTTTATGAGATCATTTCCTGCCACTGGCGGGGTTTTCTTCTAACATCAGCTATCAGTCCAGCATTCAAATGGCGCCGTATGAGGCCCTATATGGTAAGAGGTGCATGTCTCCAGTGGGTTGGTTCGAGCCGGGCAAGGCTAGGTTGCTAGGTACTGACATGGTCCAGGATGCAATGGACAAGGTCAAGGTGATTTAGGATAGACTCCATGCAGCCCAGTCCAGACAGAAGAGTCATAAAGACAAGAACGTTCACGATGTGGCATTTATGGTTGCGAGGGGGTTCTACTTCGGGTCTCGCCCATAAAGGGCATCATGAGATTTGGGAAGAAAGGGAAGCTGAGTCCGAGATTTATTGGTCCTTTTGAGATTTTGAGGCGTGTTAGGGAGGTTTCTTATGAGTTGGCCTTACCTCCTAGCCTAGCCAGAGTCCATCTAGTAATTCATGTCTCTATGCTCCGGAGATACCATGGTGACCCGTCGCATGTGTTGGATTTCAGTTTAGTTCAGCTGGACAAGGATTTATCCTATGTTGAGGAGCCAGTAGCCATTTTGGACAGGCAAATCAGAAAGTTGAGGTCAAAGAACATCACTTCGATGAAGGTCCAGTGGCGGGGTCAGCTGACCGAGGAGGCGACTTGGTAGACCGAGCAGGATATGCGCAGCCAGTACCCTCATTGATTCACTACTTCTTGTATGTTTTCTATGCTAGTTCAAGGACGAATAAATGTTTAAGTGAGGGAAAGTGTAATGACCTGGCCAGTCATTTTTGAAATTTACGCCCCGATCCCCAATTAACTACTTCCCCTAAGTTCTTTTCTGCTGTTGTGGTTTGTCGGGATGTTCGGTTCTAGAATTTGGAGTGTTTTGGGAAACTTAGTCCCTAAATGAGATCTTTATAGTTGAAAAATGGCCCGTATTCAGAATAGTGTTAAGACGACCTTAAAATAGAAATCTGATGGTTCCGTTAGCTCTGTTAGGTGATTTCGGGGTTGGGAGCATGTTCGGAATGTATTTTGGAGGTCTGTAGCTCATTTAGGCTTGAAATGCCGAAGTTTGGAATTTTGGAAAATTTGGTCGATAGGCGAGATTTTGATCCGAGAGTCAAAAAGGAATTCTGACAGTTGCAGTAGCTTTGTTAGGTGATTTTGGATATATCTGCAAGTTTTTAGGTCATTTGGACATCGTTTGGTCGGGTTTTTGATAGTATGTAGGTTTCGGAAGTTTTGAGTGAAACTTTGGCTTGAATCCGCCATAATTTGATGATTTTTGTGTTTAATGATATGTTTTAATGATTGGAACACGTTCGTATCGTGATTTGGAGTAGGTTGGTGGTTTTGGTTGAGGACCCGGGGGCCTCGGGGGTGTTTTCAGGGGTCAAACGTACCATTTTGAGTTGATGAAATAGGTCAGATTTGCTGTCATAAGTGTTGCAGACGATTGCTCTATGCAATCGCAATAGGGTGATACGATCGCATAGAAGGCTTGGGAGGAGGCTCAGAATTTGTTCTATGCGATCTCGAAAAGGGTTATGTGATCGCATAGTTGTGGATAATTGTTCTCTACAATCGCGAATAGTCTATGCGATCGCATAGTGGAAAGGTTAGGGGTCCCAGGTCCAATATTTTATTCTATGCGATCGCGGAGTTGGGAGTGGGATCGCATAAGGCTATTTTGTTTAGCAATGCGATCGCAATGTGGTGTGCGAGATCGCATAACATAAATATTTGAGGCAGAAAAGTTGTTCTATGCGATCGCAATAAGGTTCATGTGATCGCATAGAGCATTTCACTGGGCAGACAAAAACAATATAATAATTTCATCTGCGAGGGTTTCACCATTTTTGCAAAAAATCAAGCTAGGGAGCTCGGTTTTGATTGATTTTTCAAGTGCTTTTTAGAGACAACTGTTGGGTAACGATTTCTTACTCCCTTGTGATCATTATTCACTAATCTAAACTCAAATTCTTCCTTTAATTTCGGATTTGGGGTGTAAATTGAGGTAAGTTTCTTAGAACAACCCTCGATTATTTGGAGGGGCAAACGAACTCCAATTTCGATAAATTTTATATGGTTAGACTGGTGAAAGTACGAGGGTTCTGAAAACATAAAAATATATCTATTCCAAGCCGATGGATAGAGGGGTATTTTCATCATTTCATCTATTTTCGTGTCGTAGCTTTAATTTTTATCAGTGTAATTAGTTACTTGCGATGTTATTTACACTATGTAATTGGTTTGAATAGATTTGGGCCACTCGGAGTCAGATACTCATGGCAAATGAGTCATTTCTTAATTGTTTTATACCGGAATTGAGGTAAGTGACTTGTCTAACCTTGTGTGGGGGATATTTCTCCCCTGGGATATATATTGTTGATTTAAATGCCTTGTACGCGAGGCGACGGACGTGTACTTGCGCAAATTGTTTAAAAACCACTTTACTTGAATTGCTGAATCAGTGTTATCTTTGTTAGTTTGATTGATTTAATTGCAAGAATTATCCTATGTTAGCTTGGGAAGCATGATTAGATAGGATTAACAGTCTAAATGCCTACTTGTCTTAATTGAATTTCCTAGAACATGTTGAGACTGGATTTAGTTGTTAATTGTAGCGGTGTACTTCATACCTCTTTGTGTTTTCTCTTATTTGATTGAGTTTGTGTTCTATGGACTACGGGTTCGATTCCCGGAGATCTGGTGCTACTAAGGTAAAGGATTGCGGGTTCAATTCGCGGAGATCATGTGATTTTAATATAAAGGACTGTGGGTTCAATTCCCGGAGATACTGTGATACTGATATAAAGGACTGCAGGTTCAATTCCCGGAGATCCTGTGATACTGATATAATGGACTGCAGGTTAAATTCCCATATATCATGTAATATTAATATATGGACTGCGGGTTTGCTTCCCGGAGATCCTGAGCTGCTGAGTATGAATGGACTGTGCGTTCAATTCCTAGAGATCCTTAGTTATTGATTTGTACTTGTTGTGTTGTTTTCTCTTTGCTGGGTTAACTGTAGATGACTTGTAGTGTTTATCTAGTTTTGATGTTATTTCAGATTTACTCCTACCTTGCACTGTTCGATATTATTATCATTATTTTTACTATTCTCCGTAGGGCCCTGACCTTCCTCGTCACTACTCCATCGAGGTTAGGCTTGGCACTTACTATGTACCGCCGTGGTGTACTGATGCTACTCTTCTGCACACTTTTGTTGTGCAGATCCAGGTCCATTTGATCAGACGCACTACCAGTGATCTAGGAGTATTTTCAGGAGACTCGAGGTATGCATCTGCTACATCCGCAGATCCGGAGGGTCTTCTTCAGTTCTTCCCTAGTGATGCCAGTTATTTCTTTTATTTTGGTTGTATAGATATTCTTGGTTTATAGAGCCACAGTTATACTCTCTTAGCCTATGTTTTCCCGTGAGTTTTCGGGTCTTGGTGGTATATGTTCTGGTATTTTGGTAAAGTGTGTGTGCCGAGCGGTACCTATTAAATTTTTCTATGTCATTCTGTTGTTATTTTAATTGTTGCTCATAAAAGTTGTATATTCCGCATTATGTTAGGCTTACCTAGTCGCGTAGACTAGTTGACGTTATGACATGTTCACAATTGGTGAACTAGGGTCGTGACACTTTGAGACTTACTGCAGTACAATATCTTATTGGTAATCAATTGTGTTTCTCCAAAATTGTAATAATTAGCTCTTCTTGAGCTCTCAATTAATTTTGTATTACCACATTTCATCAACATCCATATGGTAAATATCTCTTTTAAAGAGAAAGTTATACTATTATGGTTATGGTAAAAAATATACGCAAGATCTGTTTCTTGCATCCCTATTATTCTTTAATAATCACATTACCAAAATATTTGACGTAAATAGGTACGTGACCAATGACCATTCATGCTATAATAATGCAATTTTTTTATATCATCTCAAACTTCCTTTTAGAGGTGAGTGTGGTATATTCACTACAACTAGCATATTCATATTCTTCCAAAAATAAATATGTATTCATAAATAACATGTTGTCACATTCACATCATGAATGGACCATAATCATCTATATGTGCTATATAAAATCTCATATCAAATCGATGATAAATATTACTTTCACAGAGTGAAGGATTATTTTAAGAATCCTTATTATTCTCATTATCGCAATGATGACGATTATAATTTCATTTATTGCCACATCCACATCCATTGATACCTTCAAGGTAATAATTTTTTCTTCTTTGAGACTTATCACATTCTCTTAAGAAAATGAGAATAGAGAAAATTCAACGGGACGGGTGTTCACTTCTTGTGCTCACGATCATATATGACTTTGATCATGGCAAGACGTAGAAAATTTATCATTTCGGGTGGTGATAATTTCTTACAAACTTCATTGGAGTTGTAATCAAAATTTATTGTCTTTGTTTGTTTTTAAAATTAAATTATAGAATAAAAGACAAAAGTACTGTAAAATATTTACCTTAAATCCAGAATTTAATCATGAAGGAAATTTATAGAGCAATGGACAATCATTATGATCAACCCCATAGCTTCTACACAACTGGTTAGAGTCCCGTGCTGATAACGTGTTATAAAAAAACAAAAGTAGAAGAGCAATATTGGAGAGAAAGAGAGACAGGAAATTCTTATTGAATTTTGGGATTAATTACAATGGAATAAAACCCTCTATTTATAGGGAAAGGGTGACTTAGCAACCAAATAATAAACTCTAGAATTTCTCTTAATATAGACATTCACTATAAATAAAATTCTATTTATATCAAAATTACAGTACTTTGGTAAAAGGAAAAATAGCACAAATATCACTAAGACTTCAAGTACACAAGTGTAAAGTACTTTGACAAAATAAAAAAGGACATTTGACGATACCGGCGATAGGGCAGTCCGAAACCAAAATAATGAGTTTTGTGACACAAAATACTTTTATACACTTAAAAGAAAAGTTAAATTTTCTAACTAAAATGCGGTATTTTTAAAGTAAAACGCAGTATAATACTGCATTTTACAAAAGTGCAGTATTATACTGCATTTTTCCTATTAAAATAACGCTCTCCTTCTTCCCCACAATAGAAACCAGAAGGTTTCAATTAAGAAAACCACCAGCGGTCCCCCACCCCTGATTTAAAAAAAATCAATTGAACCTCACCCGTCACCCAAAAAGTGAAGATTGTAGGTGCCACATTCAACCCAAGCCTACGATTATTGTGGGTTCCTCAATTCGGACTCAAAATTACAAATTTCTGACTTTTTAAAAAACATAAATCGAGGTATTCCGATTTAGTTTATGTCGAAACTCTAATAATAATGCATATTTACTTTCTTGAATGTGTTTCCACAATATTTTGAGTTTTATTTGCGATTAAATTTATATGTTATTTTTATCCGGATTAATTATTAGTGTTTAAAAAGACAATTTAAAGTTCAGAAATAATTTTTCTTGTTAAGAAAAATGTTCATAAATTTCTTTTAGTGTTTTATATGTAATTTCGTGGATTTTATGTTATTAAAATATGTTTGTTGTTTTTATTTAGTTTATATTATTTATTTATTCAAAGAATAGTGCTCTTTTAGCATAGTAAATATAGAGCCTTTTAGCGTAGTAAAATATATAGCCTTTTAGCATAGAATCTCTGTAGTTTAAGAATCTACTAACTACAAATTATATCCAGTTACACTTCAAAAGAATTCAGAATAGCTTGGTGCTAGAGGGGCTTAAATATCGAGCCTGAAACTCATAGATGTATACTCTGTCCAATTAAATAATTAAATATTTAATTTACAAAACTAAAACAAAATTTTAAAAATATTAAAATTGACACATATAAGAATTCAGGATAGCGTGGTGTAACTGGGCCTCAAATATCGAGCGTGGAACCCATAGTTTGGTGCTATTGAGCCCCAATAAATTGAATGTTGGACTACCATATCATTATCCCAATTCAAAAGATCATGCTAAAAAATAAGATGTAACAAGATTGTGGAACATAATTTTATTTGATAGATTTTGCAACATACACAAGTACAGACACTTATTACAAAAATAAAACACCAGGTTTATCCTTGATAGCTGGGTACATTCGACGAACTTGCACCAGGAGCTGGATTACCACAGCCACCCACACCAGTTGAAGGACATTGACAAAGGTTGTGACATGTTTGCGAGCATGCACTACATTTACACGCATAAACGGTATCACCAACATCCATTTGGTTCTGTATACGCATTCTCTTTTGCACTTATATCTTGCGCAAATAGTCCTTGTTACACATTTTAAATGGTTCCGGTGGCCAATAATGCTCAGCACCCAATGGCTGCAACTGACCACTATATGCATCTACATATCCAGCAACATTGTATTGCCTTGGTTATCACTAAACAAATTTGTTGAAACCACTTCAAGACATGTGCACACGGCATGTGATAGATGGTCAATTTCCTATATGAACACAACCTGCTGGCTTAAATCACCATCTGTAGATTATTATCTCGGTGTCCACGGATAGCGGTGCGAACTTCAAAAACACCCTGGTCGTGATCGTACTATAAAAGTGAATGACAATCCTCATGTACTTCTCAAATTTTTTCATAGGTATTGGCATAAATTGAACACCTCTGTCCATCAATTATGATGCAGCTCTATGCTGTCAACAAATGTCTATGCAATATATTTGAATGTCATCCGGAGCATGGCAATGACAGGCAATCCACTTACAGACTTCAATAAGCCGTTAAATGACTCTGACAAATTTATTGTCAAGGCTCCCCATCGTCTGCCACCATAAGCATGCAATGTTCGCATGTGAAGTTCATGTCCCATCAACCAAGTATAAGCTCATGGATTGCTTCCATGCGCCTCGTGAATTTGCACTGCTGGTGCTCCATTGTAGTCATCCACATTAAATCATGTAAGGCTTTGTCGTGATATTTCTTCTGGAAATTGATCTTTAGGTGCCTCACAAAGTAACGGTGGTAGGCATAAGGTTCCTGCCATTCAGGCAAAAGTCGTAAGGAATTTAAAATACCACCATATCGATCAAATATTAGACAAATACCTGAATGCTATTTGACAACGTGCTGCTTTAAGTGGTTAAAAATGTCCATATCTATTTGCTTTCAGTGGCATAAATGGCAAAAGCTAGTGAAAATATTTATCTGTTGCCATCTACTACAACTGCGATCAAAAGCTTAATATCATACTTTTTATAGGCAAGAGTACCATTTATGAAAATTACTGGACGATAATGCACAAAACTGTCAATTGTTGGTTTAAATGACTAGAACACATAGCTTAAAATATATTCGGGTCTGTCCAGACTCTGATCACGCCTCCATTCAACAACTATCCTAGGGTTAAAGTGTTTCAATGCTGCCATGTATCTGGGTAAAGATGAAAATGACTTATCCTCTCCAAAGAATGTTTGCGCCCTAGATATGCCTTTCCTTTTTTATAGTACACCCATACTCCTGGTGGATGGTTGTAATACACTCTTTAATCTTGAGCCTAATGGAAACTTCCTAGTATGGAATCAAGACAAGAGAAATCAAGTCTACATCCAAGTTGAAGTGATTGTCATTGAATGTGTGCATTTCATATCTGTGGGTGCTAATATATTTACCCACTTTCACAACCCTGATTTTTTCTTGTTGGCACGCAACATCTAGTGACAACTCATAAAGTTTCTACAGTATACATCCTTGTATACTTCCGTAGTTAACTCCCTTACTGTCATCTCACGACACTCTCTTACGATGTAGAGTTTTATAGCCCTGATTAGGCGAGCTTTATCAGAAAAATACATACCCTTTGCCAGCACTGCTAATCTAGACTCATCCTACATTGCTGACTAAAATTTGTTAGCATCCCTTGTGAAGGCATCCACATCCGACATACTTGGAAAATTATAAGGTAGGGAAAATTCCCTCATGAAACGGCACGTGGGACTCTTACACTCTTAGTCTAACGGAGGTGGATGAGCATGCTCCCTCGTCAGCTCAGGTTCGGCATTCACTTCCTCCTTATTATCACCCCCATCAGGAAAGAGTGTGTCATCTCTAGACTCATCGGAATTGTTATAATAATCACTGTTATTTTCCTGACTCTGCGCTTCTGTCAAATCACTACTAAATATGTCATCTATGGGCAATTGTGTGAGGTCAGTGATCACGGCCAACTATGTCTTATAAAAGACAATGCGGTCGCTATCAATATAATCTGGTTTATTAAGTCCAGAGTCGAATCCCAAAGAGAATTAACCTATCAATTGCAACTTTCAAAACCCAACAATACTCTTGAATCAGCTTCCCAAACTTTTGAATATATTTGTGTATGATTTTCTACTAACTACTTTTTGCAAGAAACTAAAGAATTGAAGAAAATAATTGAATGTGATGTAAAGAATAATGAGAAAGACTAAGGTATTGATTTCCCCTATTGATGGAATCCCGTCTATTTATGCTCATACAAATTGTCAATATTTTTCTATCAATCATGAACTCTATTTTTACCGTAATTCTTTGCCGAGCAATTACAATAATTTACTATTGCACTCTTCCGAGCTACCCTATCAGGAAAGAGTGTGGTGTTGTTCAAGAATAACCTAAATATGCACTCTTCTCCAAGTTATGCACACTAAATAGGAACAACTAACTAAGGATCCTATCAATTAACTATAACAAGAACGAAGTTGAACAAATATAAATCTAGCTAACAATTTGTATTCACATAACCCAAAAGTTCATCAATCAATAGGTTCCATCAAAACCTTAGATAAAGATTTAGCTACTCATAATCAAGAAAACAAAATAGATAATTGTTCATAATCAAGAATTCAATGTAAAAGAAAGAAAGATGTTTAGAGAGTTCTCTCTTACTAGTTTGCTTGCAAAAGTACTCAATAGTACAAAACTTGCCTCCTTTGGGCGAATCCTAACAATATATATAGGGTTTAGGTTATACAATTGTGTTTTTACACTTTAGTCCTTAAAAAATTCCGCCTTCCACCGCGGTGGCGGTGGAGCCGCTGTGGATCAAGTCTTCTTCATCTTCAAAACATCCGCAGGCCTATTCTACCGCGGTCGCGGTGGAACCGCGGTCAAACAGTGCCTTAGATTCTTCCGCCTATTTCAATACAATTTCTTGACTTGTTCCACACTTGGCCTTTTTCACCTTCTTTTGACTCCAAAACCGCTCTTTTAGCCTTCATTGACTCTTGTGTACCAATAATACACTAAAAACACTAATAAGAGCATTTTGTCATCCTAAATAATATCAAAACAACAATAAAGTGTGATTATTTAGGGCATAAATATAGTCAAATTCACCTATTATCAGTCAGGAACATCAAGTTGCTCATTTTCACTACACAAAAAAACAAAATTATAAGCTACACAACTTGAAAAATACTTGACATATAGCTATATCACTTCACTTACAAGTCGCACTGTGTTGACGTTCCATGATGGACATTTTCTTGTTGGTGATGAATCCCGGATGGACCACCGTGGTCCAACACGCCTGAACTACACATATTCCAACTAGGACCGGGGTTGTCACGATCCGAATTTCATAACCGATAGTGCTTGCGCCTCTCCTGAAAACAAGACCAGCCAACAACCCCAAATCCTCTTCTTAACAACTAATAGACATAAGCGAGTAGAAATACAACTTATTGACATTTAAATATATTAATATCATCCCAATACAATCCGATCGGGTGTCACAAGTCACGAGCATCTAATGAGTAAAGGAACTACTACTAGCCAACAATGTATAGATAAATACAAGATAAATACTGGAATACAAAGAAGGAAGTGCGGTGTAGCGAACGCTAGCGGTCACCTTGCTCAACTAATACCATAAGGTCTTCTGCCCTGCTAATAACCAGCTAATGGGTGAACAATACCAACAATTGCACGCAAGGTGCATGGAGTAAAGTGAGTACCAACTCAGTGGTAATAAGGGAGAATAATAACTGAATGATAAGAAAACACGTATGGGCACACCAAAATGCTATACCAGACAGTACAATTCCTTTAAGAAAATCGTAATACTGTGAAAATCCTTAAGAAAAGTCCAAAATCAGTTAAAAATATCACTTTTGGAAATATTTTTTACAAATATCCCTTTTTCTTTTTCAATAGCCAAGCATATGAATGCTATATCAGATAGAGCAAGTCGACTCATAAGTCGGCCCCTTTGGCACAACACTCCTCAACATGTAACACCAGGGTATCTGGTCAACAAGGCAAGTAACAGTACGTATGCCAATGAAATATGAGTGCTAATATCATGCCACGTTGTACAAACAGGAGTAAGTGCGTGAATGCAATGCAATGCATATGACCGATGTGGCGTGAAGCCCGATCCTTTTGGGTACCCGCGCTCACTGTGGGGGCTCAGACTCCGGAGGGCCTCCTATAGCCTAAGCACAATAATACTGCAGCATGCAGTCCGATCCATATAACATGTCACTGCAACGTGCAGTCTGATCTATATCATATATTATTGCGACGTGCAGTCCGATCCATGCAATATGCTACTGTGGCGTGTAGTCCGATCAATGCAATATACAACTTTGGTGTGCAGTCCAATCCATGCAATATACTACCGCGGCATGCAGTCCGATCCATGCATGTATATGCTATGCACACATATCACCCGAGGCCTGACAGCCTCCTTCATATCACTCGAGGCCTGAAAGCCTCCTCGCATCACTCGTCATGCCCTCACATATAACCCTCGGTCTCAATTAGTCCAGGAATAGTCAAAAGCCCGACAGGCATCAGTTAAACCATAATACGCAGCTCAATGATAGTTCAAATATCGTTAAAACTCCAAGTTTGAGTAAAATATAGCTAAGTTCATAAAATAGTGCAAATCACACGGAGTGAGTTCATAAAGTTAGGAAAAAATGATGATAGTTCATAAAGAGTTCAAAAAGTCGGCAATAAGCGCCAACTATGGCAATGAGCCCAAATCATAACGATAGCAACAAATTATATGCAAATACGCGGTAAAAACCAACAACAGGGACGGACCAACTCACGATCCCCAATGGTGCTCTACCCCATGCTCTGGTCCAGCATGCAAGTCACCTTAATACAACACTAAAATGCGAAAATCCGGGGTTTCAAACCCTCGGGATATCATTCCCAAGTATTACTCACCTCGAGCTGGCAAAATCTCAAGCTCGCGACGCCTTTGCCCCTCAAATCGGCCTCCACGCGCATCGAAACTAGCCAAAAATAGAGCGAATACATCACAATGTGCAAATGAGACAATACCCATTCGAAGACAATCGAATTATAGCAAGAACCTCAAAATTAGCAAAACTCGAGCCCCCGGGCCCGCTTCTCAAAAAATTACAAAACTCACATTTTTGGAATCCTCATCTCGCCACGAGTCCATACATCTAAAACTTATCAAAATCGGAGTTCAATTGGGAAACCAAATCCCAAATTTATATAGCAAACATTAAGCCCTAATTTCATCAATTTTATATCCAATTTCAGAGACTTAATGGACGAATCTTCGATAAAATCATGTATTTAACTCATAAAACTTACCACCAATCGATTCCCAGTTGAAACCCTCTTAATTCCTTGCCAAAAGCTCCCAAGCTTGCTCAAAAATGGAGGAAAATAAACACAAGTCGCAGATGAAATGTTATAAAAACAGGTCTGCCCAGGTGATTTTCCTTCCATGCGATCGCGAACCAAGTCTTGCAATCGCAATGCACAAAAATTCTACAGCTTAAAAATGAACTATGCAAATGCATAATCACCCATGCGAACGCGATGAACCATTTTCCAAACTATGCGATCACGAACCACCTTGTGCGAACGCACAAAACAAAATTCCACATGCACAAGTTACTTCTATGCGATAGTGACCACCTCATAGGCCAAATACCTGCAACATCTGATCTACAATTTCCTGCAACCTATTAAGTCCAAAATTGGTCCGATTGACCCTCCAAAATCACCCCGAGGCCCCCGGGACCTCAACCAAAACAACCAACCTACTCAAAAACATCATACGAACTTGTTCTAATCATAAAAAAGGTCCTTAAACACAAAAATCATCAAATTAAGATGGATTCAAGCCCAAGTTTCAACTATAACTTCTGAAACCAACATTCAATAAAACACTCGACCAAACGATGTCCAAATGACCTGAAAATTTGCAGACATATCCATAATTACCCAAGGAAGATACTGCAATGGACGGAATTCGATTCCGACTCCAGGATCAAAATCTCACCTATCAACCAGATTCCACCAAAATTCTAACTTTGCCAGCTTCCGATTGACGTTTCTAAAACAAGCTTCCTTCTAAGATGCTATGTGCCTTATTTTCAACAAAAACCAATCCGAATCAATTCTGAAACACCAAATACTGATAACAAAATATGAAGAAACATTAGAAGGGAAAAACAGAGCA
Organism: Nicotiana noctiflora; assembly: GCA_032618575.1. NCBI lineage: Eukaryota > Viridiplantae > Streptophyta > Magnoliopsida > Solanales > Solanaceae > Nicotiana > Nicotiana noctiflora. The sequence continues at coordinate 24,326 of JASVEL010008984.1, read as the reverse complement.
ATAACACATGAGACGACGGTTCAGGTCGTCGCATCCTCCCCAACTTAAACAAATGCTCGTCCTCAAGCATACCCAGAGTTGTACTTGAAGCAACCTAATAACTGAATGACCTTACCAAGCATATACTCGGGGTGATCCCACGTCACCCTATATTATATAGATATGATAACACAACATAGTTGGAATTTCACAGTCCATCTAAACCATAGACCACGTTGCACTTCCCGAAATCACACACCGGATCAGAACCCCACATCTATACTCAGAATAAACCCGAACCAACTGTAATGACCCATACTCTCCACTCTAGGTGAGACCATATGATATACTACACAGCCCAAACACTCGAGGCGATGGCATCTATTTACGGCAATTGCCCATAATAACCAAATACTAATAGAAAAAACCTTTTTATTAGCTAAAGTCTTATTCCAACACCTTCATATACTGCACACGGCAACTAAAACACGCGATATACCAAACCCATCTCTCAGATTAACCATTCATGAATCCATTTCCCTCTTGTCTGATACCACAACATATTTCAGAGCCAAACCTCAATATTACCTTTCTAACCAACTGAAATCACATATGCTCACACTCATTAATGACTCCAACGATCATATCGACTATAACACACCACTCTGGTGATACGACACCTCAACACCGGTCTAAGCCACGACGTGCACAACATAGGCTCTAATAGGAAACGATCTAAACACACTCAAATCATGAAAACTGACTCAAATGAAGGAGCTGTAATTAAAATTCCTCTATATCATCACAACACAGAATTGAGATCTTGTCTCACATCATAGAAATAGAGTACCTGAATCCTTCCCGAAATGTAATAACATCATATGTCCTTGCCACAACGCGCAATTCTATCCAAACACAATTACCCATGAAGCACCTCAAGTCACCATATTCAACACAGCCAGCCATGCACAGATTGAGGTCTAGAACCAAGCAATCCATCAAACCCACGGTAAAGCAATTCATATACACTATTCAATCCTAATGCGCTATTCGCCGAACAATATCCAATAAAAACTTTCCTCAGAAACCAGGAAGCAAGGCATAACAAGTAACATATAGAAAATGATTCTACACATCACACTGTTGCGGCATGCAACCCGCTTCAGTTAACATACCCGTGGCGGCGTGCCACCCGATCCAGATATCATACCCGTGGCGGCGTGTCACCTGATCAGCACATATATCTCACAAAAGAAGATACACATCGAGTCAATTTTGCTCATTACAATAAACACATATAGCCACAAGCTCGACCACAAGAAACGCATCCAAAAAAGTCTCGCAATCCCGGAACTGAATCAATGGTAGAAACCTCTGCACTTACATCAGCCACAAAGGCTCAATTAACAAAGCAATACTTGCCAACCATCAGATGTTCTTTGGAATACAACTACCTTAATATAATATAATCTGATGCACTCTGCTACGCAACATGTGGCATTTTCCGACATAGTCCATATCACATTAGTCTAGACAATCTGACGTTAGGACAAACAGTCTGCAATTATATATCATGACCCCAAATTTATTATACCAAGCATAGAAAAATCCACTAGAATTTCCAATTTCCAATTGCCGCTAAACGTTGCCGATACACACGATCTACAACCACTACATAGCCAGGTCATGAGAACTCCTACTCTCTAACACATATATAACACATGAATCACTACGCTTGATCCCATACTCCGCCATATGAATACATAACACACATCAAGCATTCATTCATACAACAAAAGACATTCCGAAATTTCCCTATGCCATCAACAATTCAATCATCACACTCGATTCAACAAGAGAATACCACAATACCACCCGATATTATCAGTTTACATTACCTCAATCATCTAAAGATCGATTCTTTACTCACCTGCAGCTGCCCGTGCTGCTCAAGAATTTAATGATTTCCCATTATGAACTGAACCACAATCCTGAACACGCAAATCTCAATTCTCCATAACATAACACAAAGACCATATCACACCATGATAACATGAGAACTTCTATCTCTCTCCTGCGCCGCAGACATCGACGCACTCAACTGTTCAAGAACTTTCACGATCCCATATAGAGGAAAATCATTACACACTCCATGCTTTGCATACTCATAGAAATATACTCATCTTCAAACCACGGTGAAACACATCAAGAACCCTTTTTCCCAATTCCATTACACAAGCTAAACTGCCAGGACTAAATTCTTCTACCCAAACCAAGCTAAGAAAACTGGCAGCATGTAAGAGCTTTGCTGCACAATACTTGTAAGACTCATTACCTTGAACACATATAAAGAATTAATCATACCCTTATCATACTAATTCGATTTATTATCAAGCTGTTTTATTTATCCAATTCCCATCCTGATTCATCATTACTTTGATATTCTTCCTTGTTGTAGCACCACCATACCTCAACTCGGGTTTACCACACGAGACTCGCACATAAGACCACACTGTCTAAGACCCATATGCCACTGAATACCCTTTCAAATGTTTCCCAGAGATACCACATTCCAGAATACTTTACTTTGAAGAACTTTCTGCGAACCTGAACTCGTTACCATTACCTTCCAAATGCGGATACACAAAATACCATGAATATCATAAAGTACCACAAGTCTTGATATCTTCTAATGAAAATATAGTCTCTAGCCACATACACAAACTTAAGACACCTGATTGTTACATGCAAAATTTGAACACAGTAAAACTGTTCTTGAGAGTCGTTCATTCTTATTCAACTGTAGATCACTTGACTTAAATGGACAGAACCACTACCTTATTAGCACTCTGACACCGCAGAACATGATTTCATACAAATACAAACAACCATCTTTCCTCTCTATACACTGAGCATTCCTTATCAATAACAACGCAAATCATCCTAGTATTCCTTTACATCTACGAAGTACCATATAACCTTTATCAAAATATTTCCTTCACATGCACCATTATCGGCTCAATTCTATGACCAGACCTGATCCGCTAACATACTTTGAGATAGAACCAATATAGCATACAACAGTGCAATCAGCTAATCCATAGCAACCTCCCCAACTTGGCTCGAAGCCATATACCAGGACACGCTCAATAGTTCTTAATAATTTTACTCTATTGAAAGCACAACACTATAGTGAGATTTAAACTCAAGTCATCCACAAGTTCATGAAAATATAGATCAACTAGTACTGTAATTCTCCACGCCTCTCATATTCACCTCTACCGCAGTTGAGTCCAATTTCTTAAGCGTCCCAAATTCTCAAATTACAACACATACCCTTCAATTACACAAGATATTTTTTTTAACATACACATAAGGATCATACCGCTCAAAACACTCCGTAGGAGATAACCCACCTGCTTCGCCTCATTTTAATATTTCAGCATGTCTTCAACCATCACATACGTCACAAAATCAATTAGTTTTTCTGAATCTATACTCATACAACCACATGAAATGTACTTTACTTTCTAGCTAAGAGACATGTAAATATTCTTCATGTGCCCATAACTTGTGGCTACAGAACAGATCAAAATAGGAAACAAACGCTTAACAACCCATCTATTATCAATCAGACTTCTTCGTCACTACCAAAATCATGTAAATACACCTCGCAGTACCAACATACTCATCACATGGATACCCGTCCTCCAATCTGACTAATAAGGTCATTACCAAACATATAAGTTCAGAACAGTGACTCATACAATCAGCACCTCGGTGCTCAAGCCATAGATAAAGATCCGACCTCAAGTTCTCCAGACTGGCCTAACATGAACTCAAGGAGATTTCCTCTCGTCCCTTGATCAGGGAATCACATGCCATTAAGGCACATATACTACTGAGCGCTCACGTGCGCATACAGACGTGTGGAAGGAATTTAAAGATTTATATCTCAAGCTGAATCAAGTACGCATGATAAGAATTCCAAGAATGGGATGTTTTCCTAAAGGTTCTGCAGCCTATCGAGGATAAATACAGACGTCTCCGTACCAATCCGCGAGACTATACTAACCCTGCTAATGACTCGTGAGACCAAGTAACCTAGGCTCTGATACAACTTGTCACGACCCCAATTCCACACCCGATCATGATGGCGCATCTCGTGAAGAAAAGGCCAACCAACAACCCTAAATCCTCTTCTTAACAGCTAATAAATATAAGCAAATATAAATACAACTTATTGACATTAAAATCTATTAATATCATGCAAATACAACCTGACCGGGATGTCACAAGTCACGAGCATCTAATGAGTAAAGGCACAACTACTGGCCAACAATGTATCGATAAATACAAGATAAAAACTGGAATACAAAGAAGGAAGTGCGGTTCCGCAAACGCTAGCAGTCACCTTGCTCAACTAACACCATAACGTCTTCTACCTTGCTATTAACCCGCTAACAGGTGAACAATACCTGCAACTACATGCAAGGTGCGGGGAGTAAAGTGAGTACTTCCAACTCAGTGGTAATAAGAGAGAATAATAACTGAGCGATAAGAAAGCACGTATGGGCACACCAAAATGCTATACTAGACAGTACAATCTGTTTGAGAAAATCGTAATACTGTGAAAATCCTTTAGAAAAGCCCAAAATCAGTTAAAAATATCACTCTAAAAATCTCTTTTACAAATATCCCTTTTTCTTTTTCAACGGCCATAATATGAATACTATATCAGATAGAGCAGTCGGCTCACAAGTCGGCTCCTTGGGCACAATACTCCTCAACATGTAACACCAGGGTATCTGGTCAACAAGGAAAGTAACAGTATGTATGCCAATGATATATGAGTGCTAATGTCATGCCAAGTAGTACAAACAAGAGTGAATGCGTGAATGCAGTGCAATGCAATGTATATGATCGTTGTGGCGTGCAGCCCGATCCATTTGGGTACCCGCGCTCATTGTGAGGGGTTCAGACCCCGGAAGGGCTCCTACAGCCCAAGCACAATAATACTGCAGTGTGCAGTCCGATCCACATAACATGTCACTGCGGCGTGCAGTCCGATCCATATCATATATTATTGCAACATGCAGTCCGATCCATATAATATGCTACTGCGACATGTAGTCCGATCCATGCAATATACTACTGTGCCGTGTAGTTTGATCCATGCAATATACTACTGCGGTGTGCAGTCTGATCCATGCATGTATATGCTATGCACACATATCACCCGAGGCTTGAGAGCCTCCTCACATATCACTCTAGGCCTGAGAGCCTCCTCGCATCACTCCTCATGACCTCACATATAGCCCTCGGCCTCAATCAGTCCAGGAATATTCAAAAGCCTCTTGAGCATCAGTAAAACCATAATACTCAGCTCAAATGATAGTTCAAATATCGTTTAAAACTCCAAGTTGAGTAAAATATAGCCGAGTTCATAAAACAGTGCAAATCACGTGGACGAAGTTTAAATAATATTTGTAAATAGTGACTAAAAAAGTGATGATAGTTCATAAAGAGTTCAAATAGTCGGCAATAAGCCCCAAGTATGGCAATGAGCCCAAATCATAATGATAACAACAAATTGTTTGCAAATACGCGGTAAAAACCAACAACCGGGATGGATAAAGTCCCCAATGGTGTTCTACCCCACGCTCAGGTCCAACATGCAAGTCACCTCAATACAATATTAGGATGTGCAAATCCGGGGTTTCAAACCCTCAGGATATTATTCCCAAGTATTACTCACCTCGAACCGGCAAATCCACAAGCTCGCCATGCCTTTGCCCCTCAAATCGGCCTCCATGTGCATCGAAACTAGCCAAAAAAAAGTGAATACATCACAATGTGCAAATGAGACAATACCCAATCGAAAACAATCAAATTATAGCAAGAACCTCGAAACTAGTAAAACCTGAGCCTTGGGCCCGCTTCTCTAAAAATTACAAAACTCACATTTTCGGAATCCTCGTCTCACCACTAGTCCATACGTATAAAATTTATCAAAATTATACTTCAATTGGGCCACCAAATCCCAAATTTATATAGCAAATACCAAGCCCTAATTTCTTCAATTTTATACCCAATTTCAGAGATTTAATGGATGAATCTTCGATAAAATCATGTATTTAACTCATAAAACTTACCTCCAATCGATTCCCAGTCGAAATCCTCTTAATTCCTTGCCAAAAGCTCCCAAGCTTGCTAAAAAATGGAGGAAAGTAAACCCAAGTCGCGGATGAAATGTTATAAAAACAAGTCTGCCCAGGTGATTTTCCTTCTAGGTGATTGTGGACCAAGTCTTTCGATCGCAATGCACAAAAATTCCACAGCCCCAAAATGAACTATGCGAACGCATAATCACCCATACGAACGCGATGAACCATTTACAAGGACTATGCGATCGCGAACCACCTTGTGCGAACGCACAGAACAAAATTCCACTTGACCAAATTACTTCTATGTGATCGCGGCCATGCCATTGCGAACGCATAGGCCAAATATTTGCAACATCTGATCTGTAATTTCCTGCAACCTATTATGTCCAATAATGGTCCGATTGACCCTCAGAAATCACCCCAAGGCCCCCGAGATCTCAACCAAAAACACCAACCTACTCCAAAATATCATACGAACTTGTTCCAATCATAAAAACACGTCCTTAAACACAAAAATCATCAAATCAAGATGAATTCAAGCCTAAGTTTCAACTTTAATTTTGGAAACCAACAGTCAATAAAAAACCCGACCAAACGATGTCTGAATGACCTGAAATATTTGCAGACATATCAAATCACCTAACGAAGCTACTGCAACTCACGACATTCCATTCTGACTCCCGGATCAAAATCTCACCTATCAATCGGAATCCGCCAAAATTCTAACTTTGCCAATTCAAACCTATTTCTACACCAGACCTCTAATTTCAATTCAGATCGCTCTCCTAAGTCATAAATCATCCCCTGAAGCTAACTGAACCACCGTAATTCACATCTGAGCCCTCTAACCGTATATTCAACTTCCGGTTAAAATTTCTAAAACAAGCCTATGTGCCTTATTTTCAACCAAAACCAACCTGAATCAATTCTGACACACCATATACTGATAATGAAATGTGAAGAATCAATAGATGGGTAATACGAAGCAATAATACATGAGATGATGGGTTGGGTCATCACAGGGGTCATAACTGGTATTTTTTATATCCTCACGGTACCCCTATGAAAAATATGAGTGTTAATACAAATCCAATTCAAACATAAAATAAACATCGCTAAAGCGTAGAAAAATTAAAATTTATCAGTCAACCTGAGGATTAAATAAAGTCAAAAAATTATTTTCTCGCTACTCATTTTGCCAGTGGTGATAAGTTTAAATCAAAGCACGATCTTTCATCGGGAATGTGTCCGGCAAAAACTGCTCCAGAATAACCACCCAATGATTGGGGGTTATTCCTACTATGCACAACATCATTATCGGGAACGTCTTCAACCTTGACGTACATTTCCTAAAATTTTATTACAATAAATTCCCCGTATTCATCCAGAATCCGCGAAAAATGTCTAAGAATTCAAGCATCTTCGATGTTAAACTCAAAATAATAAGCAAACCTCTGCGGAGTCACAAAACACAGAAATCTACGGTTACTTTAAGGTTGACCAACGTTTCCTCACACTTATTTTCTTATATAACAACGATACCAATATATCGTACTCCGTTGTAAGCGTCAATTTAACAAGACACTATGGAGTTGAACTCTACCTTACTGAGTTATTCTTAATTACGACTCCCCCCCCCCCAAATATAATGAAACCTTTATTTTTTGCTCTTTAGACATTATAAAAAAATGGTTGATAACAAGAAGAAATATATGAACGAAAGTTTGAAGGAAAGTTTCGATTGGATTTTCATAAAATTCTAACGCATTTGAATAAAGCAAGTCCTAGCTTGGGGTGTGTGAGCACGTGATTTTTGCCCTAAGCAAATTATTGCTAAAAATTTAAACAAAATGACTTTTGTTAATATTTGTGGTATTTTTATGTTAATTAGTTGCATAATAATTCATAATAAATATGCAAAAAATAGGCATTAGGATTTTAATTTTGCAATTTTGGTATTAATACATTTTGAGAAAAAATTAAAAAAAATCAGAATAGCATTTTTTTAATTACCATAAAAATAGAAATTAATTAGTTTTAAAATTAGCAAAATCAGAAAAAATAAAAGAAGAAAAAATAAAAATTAAAAGAAATAAATACAAAAATACAAAAGAAATAAAATACAAAATACAAAAGAAAGTACAAAAATAAATAATACAATATAAATACACATAAATGTGGGCTAATACAAGAATTATACTCACACCAGTAGCCCAAAAATCGGATAATACTCAGCCCAATTGACCCAGGCCCAAAAGGAAAATACCTGGTCTATTTATTATTGTAAAAGAGATCTGAACCATTGATTTACTTCAACAAACGGTCACGTTACATGAACTGTCAAAATAAAAATGACAACGTATTGAGTCGTCAATCTTGACCATTCATTTGTTTGATCTCACGGACGAGAGTAGATTTTCATTTAATTAAACGATGCCGTAAAGGCGTCAATCCATCTCATCCGTTAATTGGTGTTAATCTACCGGTCCCTAATCATCTGTAGGTTTTAAATATACTAAAACCATTATACCATTCATTTCATCTTCTTCCCCCTCTAATCACAAACCCTAGCCCCCTCCCCCCCTCTTCTCTCAAACTCTCGCTCGAACCCTCACCGGCGGGGAACATAACCATCTCTAATGGATTCGCCATGAACACCATAGAAAGCTCCGAACATCCTCTCCTTACCCCCATAATTTACTTCCCTCGAATCAGGCCTGAACCTTTCAAATATCAGTTTAGGTGTCGCCGGAACCCTACTCAGGCGAACACGACATTCGCCAAAGCTTTCACCATTAACACCTTAGAGAGCAATCAGTCTCCTTATTATACCCCTCTAACCCATTTGTCTCAAATAAAACCCTAGCTCTTAGAATCATGAAAAAAAAAAGTTCGTCGGAACCCTACTCTGATGAACGATCTTTCACTCAAACATCACCAAAAACCTACCAGAAATACCTGTTGATACCCTTAACTTGATTTTGAAACCCTCAAATCCCAAAGACCCCTGGAAAGCCAAAAATAGTCTGTTGGCGTTCAAAAATTTCAAGAAAAGGGCTTCTTCGGCGTTAGAAGATGTTCTTTAAAAAGATATAGAAGAAAAGAAGCCAAAACAAGTATTATCGGAAAAATAAAAAGAAAAAGCTAAGTTTTCATTTCCCTTGACTTATATTTCAATTTTTCTTTATTGCCTGAGTGTTCATTTTCTTTTTCTTTCGTTTTGATTTTTCTAGTTGTGTATGCATGTATGTTTTTTGTTTCTTGATTTTTTCTTAGACTGTCTAGATTCATCTAAATTGATATTAAAGGACAGTAAATAATATTTTAAGACTGTTATGTGATTTGATATTGATAAGGGTTTATGTGTGTTTTTTTTTACTTTTATTTGTATTATTAATAGTTTTGTTAGCTTTTCAATTCTATTTTTTGTAATCGATTTCTGTGACATGTTAAAATTAGGGTTAAAAAAATTTTAATATCATTTATGATTGTTAATCTTTGCTTTAAATAGTATTTTAGATTCTGATATTATTAGGGTTTTAATTTTAGTTTAAAATTTGATGAATTTTAGCTAGCCAGTAGTTAAATTGAACTTGTTTTGACTGACAGTGGTTTGAATTGGTTTGATAAAGTTCTGATTGGTTGTTAGTTGTTTAATTTTTGCAATTGACTGATTCTGATTAATTTTGGCCCTATGGTTATGACTTAATTAGGGTTGGCTATAGTTGAGTTTTAATTCTAAGATATAAGGGGGTACGATAATGTAGTAATTTGGTTAAGATCTAAAGGATAAATGGGTAAAGGGCAGTACGGGTAAAAGGTAATTAGGATTTGGAATTGAGGGTAGGTTTGGGAATACAAAGTGGTCTAATTGTAATATACTTAAGGGATTAAGAGCAATTCTAGCATAGGAAAAGGGTAATTCAATAAATATCATTTAGAGATGGGGGTAAAAGGGTAAAGACAACGAAATAAAATATTCTAGATCGGGTAAATGGGAAATTTTGTACAAATAAAAGGGTAGAACTGATTAGTTAACAAAATAATAAGGAATTAAATTGAAATAAAGGGAGGGACTAATAATGTAAATCAAAAATTCAAATTTCCCTCCCTTATACTTTACCATTATACTCTATAAATAGGCCTCATGTGGCCTCATTTAATAAGTTTTAGAAGTTTGGGAAAAGTTGAAAAAATCTAGAATATGCAAAGCTGTTCATCCTCTTCTTGATCTAATTCTCACCAATTCCTGTTAAAAAACTCCAAAAATACCAAAAAATAGTTAAAATTCTACTGTTGCATTGAATTCTGATGGCCATGTGAAGATTATTTGACCTGTTTGTTCATCGAGATTTAAGTTCTCTGGAAGTTTATTGCTTTCTTCTGTTTTCATATACTTCTACTAGGTTTATTCTTATTGATATCAAAGTTGTGCATCATATGCTGTTAGATTGCCATTGCTGATCCTATTTTACATCGATTGAAGTAGATTCTTATTGAATTTTCATTCTACTCCAGGTACATCTCTATTGCTTGAAGCTGTAAATGTGAATTGAAGAAATGAAGCTTAGATTACTGATCATCTTTTCATTTTAATCGATATAGGACATAGTTAGATATATTTGTATTCATTATTGATAACTTGAATATGTAATGGACTGTATGGACTGTGATTATTTGAACTCTATACTTCCACGATCTACCATAGTAGAAGTAGTTTAATGAAAATATGTTAAATAATAGGTATATGAATTAGCTTAATACATGTTTAAAAACATTTGAATTATGTATTAGTACTGTTTAATCTTTTAGGTCGTTTAATCATAACAACTAATGATATTGCGGATAAACTAATAGATGAAAAGGTCAAAAGTAATAACTGAATTTAGGGATCATATTATAAGCTTGAAATTGTGTATGACAGTATCATGTCTTCTGAAAAACGGTAGATTAAATCTAACTGAATGATTTAGTTAAAAATTGCAAGTTATAGTTATTTCATTTGAAATCAAAATACAAATTAATATCTGAAATTTAAAATCACTTTGGTATTACTTATACGATGATATTTTACTTCTGAAAATAAGTTCAATTGTGACTGTAATTAGTTTTAATTTAAAGTAATTAGTGTGTAAAAAATAATTTCAAATATTGTAGTAAAACTGTCTTAATAATACAATATCAATCTGCTTTGACTTTGAAATCTCATTGGTAATTAAAGAAAGATTTTTTGATAGCTAAATAACTAAATCAATTTGAATTCGACTTAGAATTGTAAATGATCAGAAAAGTGGGGTAAAAGAAATGTCTTCTGTTATGAGTTAGTTTGAGAAAATGCTTTAATGAAAGGCCCAAATTCAGTAAGTGTGGTATTTATACATGGACCTGATCGTATGATATTGAAAATAAACTTTTTTGGGCCACAGGGCCCATTATTTGTGCATAGCCCAAGATTTAGACTTTAGCTAAATTTAAATTGGACCATGGGCTGCAGTCAAACCCAATAAGAATTAAAGCCTTGAATCTTATGATTTTAAAGCCCAAAATGCAAAACTATTAGGTAACGATAACAATTAGGATTTTTTTCTTTGTTATTAGAGACAAAACAAGTATAAAATATAGTATACTTTTGGTATGACCTTTAATAAAATGAGATGAGCATCGCCGATTTAAATATATAATTGTGGGGCCCTCAAGTAAATGTTATAAAAATCTTAGTTTTGGAAGGACCGTTTAGAAAATTTCATGGTCTTTCCCAAAATTTAACAAAGACGTAGATACTTTGTCATGACCCGGATTCCCCACCATCGGGATCGTGATGGTGCCTACTCATGGTAGCTAGGCAAGCCAATTACTCACCATCTTTCCACTAATAAAAACCATCTTGTTGTCAATTTAATAACATGAATAATAATAATAACATTAACTGCGGAAGTCTACTTGCATAAATTTGAATAAAATTGTGAAATACTCAACATAAATCCTCTACCCAAGATGTGGAGTCACTAACTCATGAACTTCTAAAACTAACTACATATAATGGTCTAAAAGAAATATAACAATCGTCTGCATCAAAACATTGAAACTACAGTATAAATAAAAATTATAGAAGAGATGTCGGGCCTGCAGACGCCTGCAAGCTAACTCAGTCTCGAGGGTATGAAAAATCCTGCTACTGAACTAGTGTTGTTGCTGCTGCTCAAGACCTGGACCTGCGCAATAATGCATTGAAGTGTAGTGTGCTCCGACCCCATGTACTGGTAAGTGTCGAGCCTATCCCGGCAAAGTAGTGACATGCCTAGGACCAGACACTCACATAAACTTGTGTAGTTCTATATACATATGTACCACAAAATAACATAAATACTGTACAAAACAAATAGAAAGGGAGGGGACATGCTATGGGGAGCACAATTAAATATATATAACTCATCCGTGAAATAAAAAAAGTGCGCAATAATAATTATCACAAAGTAAGAAATTTAATAGTTGCACGGCATCACCCTGCGTACTTTTACTCTCATCCTCATCTAAATAATTATATAAAAGTGCACGACATCACCCTTTGTGATTTTACTCTCATCCTCACCCAAACAATCAGATAAAAGTGCACGCCATCACCCTTCGTGCTTTTACTCTCATCGTCACCCAAGCAATCAAATAAAAGTGCACGACATCACCCTTCGTGCTTTTACTCTCATAACTTATATTCATGGCACGAAATATTCCTTCATACATAATATAGTTAACAATGGCACGGAATATTCCTTCGTGCATAAGTAGTTAAAACATGGCACAGAGTGATCCTTTGTGCATAATATAATTAACAATGGCACGAAATGTTCCTTCGTGCATAAGTAGTTAAAACATGGCACGGAATGATCCTTCGTGCGAATATAATTAGAAATGGCACGGCGTCACCCTTCGTGCTTTATCACTCTTCCTCACCCAAAAAACATTCACAATTAACGGGTAAGAAGAATGAAATAAACAACAAGTACCATCCCGGCAAGGGAATAACAACAACACAATAAGATCCCAGCATGGGAACGATAACAACAACAACAACAACAACAACAATAAGGTCCCGGCAAGGGAACAATAACAATAACAACAATAAGGTCCTGGCTAGGAAACAATAACAACAACAACAACAACAATAAGGTCCTGGATAGGGAACAATAACACAACTTTCACAACCCGGCAAAGGCTCAATAATATAACCGTCCCGACATGGGATTAATCATAATTTAACTTAGGAGAATTTCTCATTAGTTCACAACAAGTACCAACAACGACTCACGGTCATGCTAGACTCCGGTGTATAGACACTCGTCACCACGCCTATACACCGCATTCGATCATTTAGCAATTAGCAAATTATTATACTCTAATCCTATTCCCTCAACCTAGGATAGATCAAACACTTACCTCGACGGCTTATAGTCCACTCAATCCTCAAGCGATGCCTTTCCTTTCTAATTTGACTCCAAATCAATCATGTCTATACATAATTTATTTAATATCATCAATTTTACTCAACAAACCAGCCCAATTGCCTAATTAAAGTATTTTTAACATGCTGTCCAAAAATTGTAAAACCGACCCCGCGCCCGCTTGATCGAAAAATTCCAAAAATCATGTCAGCGGATTTCTCATCTCGCCACAAGTCCATACATATAAAGAACACCAAAGTCGGAGTATGTTTGGCCCCTCAAATCGACCCGTATAGGTCTAATAATTTCAGGCCCCAAAATCCTATTTTTCCAATGTTTCATGAATTAAATAATGGGATTGTGGTTTATAATCACCCATAAATGAGTTTTAATAATCAAATCACTTACCTATGTGATACCCACTGATTTTCTCTCTTTAAAATCGCCTCAGAAGATTCTTCCTGTTTAAAAATTTGAAGAAAACTCGACCTTCTCATTATAGGTATATTATTCACGCGTTTTACTGCTCCCAATAGATTCCTTCTGAAATTCTAATGAATTTAGGCTTTTGAATCACTCAATTTGGCCTTATAATGAAGGAGATGTGTAGGTTTTTATATTTGCATATAGTGTAGGTTTTTAATACGCCCTCAGAGGCAATTTCATCATTAACTTGAAAATCTCGGCAACCTTAGTAAAATTGCCACAAAATCCTCACACGATGTCCAAATTCGATGATTATTTTTGCTACGGGTCCGTAATTACGATACGGATCTAGTGCTTAATTCAAAACAGTCATCGGAGCTCATTTGTTCAATATGACATCATTTACGCTTGAACTAACAATGTCGAAGCATAAAAAAACAAGCACAATGCAACCTAAACTTATCCGAAACATATCAAACGATGTTCATTTTCGACCAAACTTTACAAGAAGTGCTTAAACAATATATAAGACTTGTACCGGCCGTCAGAACCAAAATATGAGCCCGATACCATGGTCTTTTAATCAATTTACATTTTCATTTTCCTTAATAATTTCAGAACAAATAATTTAACAGAAAAATTCTTTTACTCAGGTTTTAGACCTCGAATTTCGACTCCGGACACATGCCCGAGCCCCATATTTTTCTGCGGACCTTCCGTGATAGTCCGATCTCGGGTCCGTGTCCATTTACAAAAAATGTTGACCAAATTCAACTATAGTCATATTAATATCAAAATTCTTCAAATTTTTCACAGAATTAACACATTTACACATAAAAATTTTCCGGCTACGCGCCTTTACTGATGCAAATCGAGGCAATATAAAATGAGGTTTTCAAAGCCTCGGAGGCATGGAACAGATGCGGAAAACAGGTGATGACCATTTGGTACGTCACATCCTCCACCTCTAAAATAACCGTTCGTCCTTGAACGGACAAAAGAAGGAAGTACCTTAGCCGGGGAACAAATGTGGATAACGGCTCCGGAGAGGCTCCTTCAGCCCAAGCGAAATATAATCGTATATGCGGTGTGCAGGCTGATTTGTACTCAGCCCATAGTATGTGAGTCACGTACTGATTCAATTAATTTCCCAGTTTCCAATTTGTTAAGAAGAATATACTTTGGATATTTAACTTCATTAGCATTTCATAACGGTGATTAAGCACATGACTAAGATCAATGATTATACAGAGCATTTTATCACAATGATATTCATCCTCTAAGGATGCTACAGATCAGCACATGGCCCTAGACACGACAATAAGCCCAGATATATTCAACACAGGGTGTGTATCAATTGCTAATATAGAATCATTCTTGTTCGGGATGGACCAAGTCACAATCCCTAGTCATAAACAATCCTGCACCTGCCATGGGATGCGAGTCACGCCCTTCATAGGCAACACGGGGAGCTTACCCTCTCACCAACGATGAAATCTACATCTTGGACCTTACGATCTACATGACTTTTCTGCCTAGACTTAGCCGAACGCAACCTCTCTTAAATAGTCCATTCAGACTGACCATCCGTCCGAGGATGGAATGATGTGCTCAACTAAACCTGGGTGCCTAAGTCTTGCTGAACCGCTCTCCAGAAGTGAGAGGTAAACTGCGTACCCCTATCAAAGATGATGGATACCAGCACCCCATGTAGGCAAACAATCTCACGGATATAAATCTCGGCTAACCTCTCGAATGAATATGAGACTGCTACTGGAATGAAATGTGCTAACTTGGTCAGCTTATCAACAATGCCCAAATAGCATCAAACTTCTTCCAAGTCAACGGAAGTGCAGTAATGAAATCCATTATAATCCGCTCCTACCACCACTCGGTAAGCTCAATTCTCTAAAACACACCACCAGGCCTCTGATATTTATATTTGACCTGCCGATAATTCAAACACCGCGCTACATCTGCCACAAATTCCTTTCTCATTCTACGCCACCAATAATGTTGTCGCAAATCCTGATACATCTTTGCTGCACCTGGATGAATAGAATACTGGGGACTGTGAGCTTCCTCTAAAATCAATTCTCGAAGTCTATCAACATTTGGCACACACATTCGCCCTTGCAATCTCAGAACTCCATCAAAATTTAAGGTGACCTTCTTGGCACCTCTTCGTTGAACCGTGTCTTTAAGGACACAAAAATGAGGATCATCTAATTTTCGATCGCAGATATGCTCCAATAGAGAAGAACGAGCAACCGTGCAAGTCAACACTCTCTAAGCTCAGAAATATCTAATCTCACAAATCGGTTGGCTAAGGCCTGAACATCTAAGGCAGGCGGTCTCTGGCTGACTTGAATGAAAGCAAGACTACCCATGCTGTCAGACTTTCTACTCAACGCATCGGCCACTACATTAGCCTTAACTGGGTGATATAAGATAGTAACGTCATAATCTTTCTGCAAATCTAGCCATCCCCTCTGTCGCATATTTAACTCCTTCTACTTGAACAAGTATTGAAGACTCTTGTGATCCGTGTATACCTCACATGCCACACCATATAAATAATGCCTCCAAAATTTCAAGGCATGAACAACTGCTGCCAACTCTAGGTCATGAACCGGATAATTCTTCTAATGGATTTTCAACTATCTTGACGCATATGCAATAACCTTGCTATCCTGCATCAACACCGTTCCAAGCCCATTACGAGAAGCATCATAGTAGACTGTGTAAGGCCCTGAACCCGTGGGAAAAATTAACACTAGTGCCATAGTCAGATTTGTCTTGAGCTTCTGAAAGCTCGCCTCACATTCATCTGACCATTCGAACTGAACACCTTTAGGGGTCAATCTGGTCATCAGGGTTGAAATAAATGAAAACCCATCTACGAACCGCCAATAATACTCTGTTAACCCCCAAGAAACTCTAAATCTTTGTGGATGATGTTAGTCTAGGCCAGTCCTTGACTGCTTCCATCTTCCTTGGATCAACATGTATACCTTCTGCTGTCACAACATGACCTAGGAATGCAACTGTACTTAGCAAGAACTCATATTTTGGCAAAATTTGCATATAGCTGACTATTTTTCAGAGTATGGAGAGCCACTCTGAGATATAACGCATGCTCTTCCTGACTACAAGAGCATACCAATATGTTATCAATGGAGAGTATCACGAACAAGTCTAAATAAAGCATGAATACCTTATACATATGCACATAACCATGACTCTGGCCATAAGAGTTGTCCCTAATTTACAACATTGCCAATTAACCATGCGTTATCAAATACCTTATTCCAAAACTCCCACTTTACTCACAGTGAGGTATGGAGACCTCATGATTACTTTCCCGAATTAATGATTCATATTTAGCCTCACCTCGATGCTCATCTCAAAGGCTAAAACTCAACGGTTACAAAATAGAAATGGCTAAATATGAATAGAAACTATACAAGAATTGTCAAATAATCCTAACAGGCACGACTCCCATTTAAAATATAATATAATTTTTTTTAATTTTCATAAAAGGAGAATTTTAAACACATAAAATTTTACCACCAGGACCTTGTCCTCATATGATATCCACCGCAGCTTGGAACTCAATTTAAAAAAATTTCACATTATGCAAAAGTTTGAGGACCTCATCCTCAACTTTGAATCACAAGTAGTTGCACATTGTCCCAACCGAAAATTTTCATTTCTCTTTTCTTCTTTTCAATAATTGTCCGTCAAAGAAACTCACGACATAAAATGAACCCTCATGCCGACATGGTATATAATTAACAATTGAAATTAATTATTCCAGGAATTACATCAACTCTCATTTTAGTAAGTAATATAAAGTCACTTTTAGCCTCATAAATATTCTTAGTGACCAACACATCATAATATGGATAGTTATCTCCATATAATTGCACAACGTAAGTATTCTCATAAGTAGATTTGACTGTTGCGAAACTCACTCATGAGTGTGGTATGTTAAAAGGACTCGCCTAAATTTTTCAGGGAAAAAAAACAAAATCAACTTAAGGAAAAATATTCTTTTTATAACAGTCAAAATTATACATGTGATGACACCATCTGGTGTAGTGACCTCAGTCATACCATAAAAATTATATCAACGGTTGGGTCTCCACCTCTAGGATTCTCCCCTCCAACTCTAGCATCCTGACCTCTACCTCTGGCTGGTCATGTAATGTCACGACCCTAGTTCACCAATTGTGAACATGTCGTGATGGCACCCAGTCCCCACGACTAGGTAAGCCTAACACGTTGCGGAAGATACAAGTTATAAACACTTAAATAAGAAACAGCGGAAAATAGCATAAAAAGATATGTAATCCGTGCCGCTTGGCACATACATCTGTCACACAATAAATAAAACACTACCAAGATCCGGAACCCCACGGTAACACAAACTAAAAGAGAAATACAACTGTGGCTTTATGTGTAAAGAGTATCTAACAAAGACATGAGAGAAAACATCTACTAATACTATCAGAATAGAAGGAAAGCCTCCGGATCTGCAGACGTAGCAGATCATACCTCGAGGTCTCCGAAAGCTGCGGAAAATCACCTAGCACGAGCCTGCTCTGATGTACCTGGATCTGCACAACAAAAGTGTGCAGAAGAGTAGCATGAGTACACCACGGCGGTACTCAGTAAGTGCCAAGCCTAACCTCGATGGAGTAGTGACGAGGAAGGTCAGGGCCCTACTGAGAAACAATAATATAATGATGATAACAAAAATAAACAGTTTAAATGATAATAATTTCCGAAATAACAACAATAAGATGATTACTGCAACTGTCTACAATTAAGCTAACAACAAATAACCAACTCAATAAAACAAGTCCAGGACCTGTGGGAATTGAACCCACAGTCCCATTAACAGCACCCCTGGGTCTCCGGGAATCGAACCCGCGACCCATGTCTCAATAATATCTCAATAGCTCAGGATCTCCGGGAATCGAAACCGCAGTCTCTACCAATAACTCAGGATCTCGGGAATCGAACCCGTAGTCCCTACCAATAACTCAGGATCTCGGGAATCGAACCCGTAGTCCACATCTCAATAAATCTCAGGACCTCCGGGAATCGAACCCGCAGTCCACATCTCAATAAATCTCAGGATCTCTGGGAATCGAACCCGTAGTCCACATTTCAATAATCTCAGGATCTCGGGAATCGAACCCGTAGTCCACATTTCAATAATCTCAGGATCTCGGGAATCGAACCCGTAGTCCATATTTCAATACAAGTAAAAAGGAATACACAGAGAGAAGTATAATATGCTTAACTATAACTTCGCCGATAGACAGCGCCGGCGATTACCAAGAAAACTCAAGTAAGACAATTAGGCAATTAGACAGTTTAACACTACCTAATCATGCTTTTCTAACTACTACCGGGTAGATATATCGAATTTAACAGCCTAAAACAGGAATATCACTCATCGAACATTTTTAAGTAGAGTATGTGTTCAACAACCAGCGCATGTACACGCCCGTCACCTCGCGTACAAGGCATTTAAAGTATCACATAATATCCTAGGGATGAAAGTCCCCCACACGAGGTTAGACAAGTCACTTACCTCAATTCCGGTACAAAACCGCTAAGAAACGACTCCCTTGCCACGAGTATCCGACTCCGAGTGGCTCAACTCTATCCAATTAAATTGCAAATTGTAAATAATAATTCAAGTAATTTATTCTACAATTAAATTCTAAGCTAATACGAAAAATTATGAAAGAAATGACCAAGATCACACAAAGATCGATGAAGCTCGATTTCTAAAAGACGGGGTTTTTAGCCATACATATCCGAAATTTGCCCTTAATGATACTACGATGATCCAATATAGTTATGTAACTTCAATCTACAATTCAACATTCAATAGGGCCAATATTGATAATAAATTCCATAACTTATGCCATTTAGGCATATTATCAAACACCTTGTAGGCATGGTTATTTTTAACTCATAACTATAGTATTGGTTCTTCCAACTATCACCATTAACAAACAATTCATCTCACTATCATTCCTAACCAATTTATAACTTCCAAATACACATGTATGACCATCCATTCATACCCAACCAACAAAGAAATTCCATCAAATAAACACCTTTAAATCCCTACCATGTTCATGTATTTAAATTGGGAATTTATGACTTCCAATTACCATGCCATAAGTTGTAATAGTTGATTCATACTCATATTCCCATAATAACACCATATGTGTAAGTCTAAGGTGTAGGATTACCTCTTGTAGATCAAATCTTGAAAGACAACTTTGGGGTGTTCTTGAGATTTTGAAGAAATCCTATGAAATTCAACCAAAAATCATGTTGTAACTAGTGATTGAGAGGAGAAATCACCATGAAAACACACTTAAAAGCTTACCTTAGGAGTGCAATTGAGTGCCTTGGTCGAATTGGGGGTGTAGGGGAAGCTCTAGGCTTGAGAAATGACTCAAAATCTGTCATTTCCCGTCCTTAGGTATATTTAGGGCCTGCTACTAGCGCGCCCGCGCTAATTAGCGCGGGTTGAGGCAGTAAATAACCCATTAGCGCGAGCTACTAGCGCTCCCGCGCTAAGGCCGCGCTACTGACACATGCCTAGAAAAATGGTCATAACCTTCTGTTTACACCTCCAAATGACGAACGGTTTGTTGAGTTGGAAACTAGACTCAAAGGGCTTTAATTTGATAGGTTGTAGCTCACACAACGCTTTATATATCGGGAGATATGATCGTTTAAATTGAGGTCTTGTGCACACTCATTTACATCTTCGCCTATTATGAAGTTTTCCAACTTCAAAAGTTCCCGTTAACCATCCGAAATCACCCCGAGGCCCCCGGGACCTCAACCAAAAATACTAACACCTCCTAAAACATAATGCAAACTTGTTCCAATCCTCGACATGCATCAAACAATGCCAATACCATCAAATTTCATCGAATTCAAGCTTAAGTTCTTCTAAAACTTCCAAAACACGCATTTAATCAAAAACCCGACCAAACGACGTCCGAATGACCTGAAAATTTGCGGACATATCCAAAATAACATAACAAAGCTACAGAAATTGTCGGAATTCCATTCTGACCCCCGGATCAAAATCTCACCTATCCTTCGGATTCGCCAAAATTTCAACCTTCGGCATTTCAAGCCTAATTGAGCTACGGACCTCCAAAATACATTCGAACGCGCTCCCAACCCCGAAATCACCTAACGGAGCTAATGGAACTATCGGATTTCCGTTCCGAGATCGTCTTAACACTGTTCCGGCTACGGACCATTTTCTAGCTTAAAGCTCTCATTTAGGGGCTAAGTATCCCAAAATGCTCCAAATTTCAGAACCGACTCTCCCGGCAAACCACAATAGCAGAAATGAACTTAGGGGAACAGTTAAATTGGGGATTGGGGCGTAATTTTCTAAAACGACCGGTCGGGTCGTTACATCTTCCCATACTTAAAGATCCGTTCGTCCTCGAACGAGCATAGACACATACCTGGAGGGTAGTGAAAAGATGAGGGTACTGGCTGCGCATATCCTGCTCGGTCTCCCAAGTCGCCTCCTCGACCGGCTGGCCCCGCCACCGAACCTTTACCGAAGCGATGTTCTTTGACCTTAGCTTTCTGACCTGCCTGTCTAGAATGGCTACTGGCTCCTCAACATAAGACAGATCCTTGTCTAGCTGAACGGATGTGAAATCCAACACATGCGACGGGTCACCATGGTATCTCCGGAGCATGGAGACATGAAATACGGGGTGAACTCCGGCTAGGCTGGGAGGTAAGGCCAACTCATAAGCAACCTCCCCAACACGCCTCAGAATCTCAAAAGGGACAATAAATCTAGGACTCAGCTTTCCTTTCTTCCCAAACCTCATAACGCCCTTCATGGGCGAGACTCGAAGTAGAACCCGCTCACCAACCATAAAATCCACATCGCGAACCTTCTTGTTCGCATAACTCTTCTATCTAGACTGGGCTGCACGAAGTCTGTCCTGAATCACCTTGACCTTGTCGATAGCCTCCTGAACCATATCAGTACCTAGTAACCTGGCCTCGCCCGGCTCAAACCAACCCACGGGAGACCTGCACCTCCTACCATATAGGGCCTCATACGGTGCCATCCGAATACTAGACTGGTATGTTGTTATAAGCAAACTCCGCCAGTGGCAAGAAGTGATCCCATGAACCTCCAAACTCAATCACGCACGCACGGAGCATATCCTCCAAAATCCGAATAGTGCGCTCGGACTGCCCATCAGTCTGGGGGTGAAATGCTGTGCTCAGCTCCACCCGAGTACCTAACTCCTGCTGTACAGCTCTCCAGAACCGTAAAGTGAACTGAGTGCCTCTATCTGAAATGATGGAAACCGGAATACCATGCAGCCGAACTACCTCCCTGATATAGATCTCCGCCAGTCGCTCCGATGAATATGTAGTGCCCACCGGTATAAAATGGGCGGACTTGGTCAGCCGATCCACAATGACCCAAATGGAATCAAACTTTCTAACCGTCCGTGGAAGTCCAGATACAAAGTCCATGGTAATGCGCTCCCATTTCCACTCGAGAATTTCAATCTGCTGCATCAATCCACCCGGACGCTGATGCTCATACTTCACCTGCTGGCAGTTGAGGCATCTGGAAACATAATCAACTATATCCCTCTTCATCCGCCTCCACCAGTAATGCTGTTTCAAGTCCTGATACATCTTCGCGGCTCCCGGATGGATGGAATACCGCGAGCTATGGGCCTCTACTAGAATCAGCTCTCGAAGATCATCTACATTGGGCACACAGATGCGCCCCTGCATCCTCATAACTCCATCATCTCCGATGGTAACATCTCGAGCATCACCACGCCGAACTCTATCCCGGAGGACAAGCAAATGAGGGTCGTCGAACTGACGCTCCCTGATGCGGTCAAATAGAGAAGACCGAGAAACCATACATGCCAGAATCCGGCTGGGCTTTGAAAGATCCAATCTAACGAACTGCCTGGCTAGAGCCTGAACATCCATCGCCAAAGGCCTCTCTGAAACTGGTAGATGTGCTAAACTCCCCAAACTCTTTGCTCGACGACTCAAGGCATCAGCAACCACATTAGCCTTGCCCGGATGATAGAGAATAGTAATATCATAGTCCTTTAGTAGCTCCAACCATCTCCTCTGACGCATATTCAGGTCCTTCTGCTTAAGCAAGTGCTGCAAGCTCCGGTGATTAGTGTAGATCTCACAAGGGACCCCATATAAATAATGACGCCAAATTTTCAAGGCGTAAACAATGGCAGCTAGCTCCAAATCGTGAACAGGGTAATTATTCTCATGCACCTTCAGCTGTCTCGATGCGTAGGCAATCACCCTACCGTCCTGCATCAATACCGCACCGAGTCCAACTCGTGAGGCATCACAATATACAGTATAGGACCCAAAACCTGTAGGCAACATCAATATAGGGGCCGAAGTCAAAGCCGTCTTGAGCTTCCGAAAGCTCGCCTCACACTCGTCTGTCCACTGAAAAGGGGCACCCTTTCGGGTCAATCTAGTCATAGGTGCTGCAATCGAAGAGAACCCCTCTACAAAACGACGGTAATAGCCCGCCAAACCAAGGAAACTGCGAATCTCAGTAGCGGAGGAGGGTCTGGGCCAACTCTGCACGTCCTCCACCTTCCTCGGATCTACTCGAATACCATCACTCGACACCACGTGGCCCAAAAATGCCACTGAACTCAACCAGAATTCACATTTAGAGAACTTGGCATAAAGCTGCTTCTCCCTCAGAATCTGAAGCACTATCCTCAAATGCTGCTCGTGCTCTTCCCGGCTCCGAGAATATACTAGAATATCATCAATGAAGACAATCACGAACGAGTCAAGATAAGGCCTGAACACACTGTGCATCAAATGCATAAAGGCTGCTGGGGCATTAGTCAGCCCAAAAGACATCACGAGGAACTCATAGTGACCATACCGGGTCCTGAAGGTAGTCTTCGGGATATCTGACTCCCGAATCTTCAGCTGGTGATACCCCGAGCGCAAATCAATCTTAGAAAACACCTGTGCGCCCTGTAGCTGGTCAAATAAATCATCAATACGGGGCAAAGGATACTGGTTCTTCATTGTAACCTTGTTCAGCTGACGATAGTCAATACACATACGCATAGAACCGTCCTTTTTCTTCACAAACAATACAGGAGCACCCCAAGGCGAAACACCGGGTCGAATAAAACCCTTGCCCAATAACTCCTGTAACTGATCCTTCAACTCCTTTAATTCAGGAGGAGCCATA